>PVIJ01006456.1:0-91941 GCA_004024925.1 Scalopus aquaticus | reverse complement strand
GGGGGGGGGGGGGAGCCAGCCTAGTGGCCCGCAGTAAAGAGCCCGGCTGGGCACCACAGAGGAACATTTAAAGATACTCAAGAAGTAAGTGCACTGTAACCGTATTTTCTGGCATTTGAACTACACGGGTCTTCCCATTTACTCTCACTGAGCAGCTTCTCAACAGGCCTGGGAACTGAGCAAGGCAGGGCTACTTATTCCTGTTTTACAGATGAGGAACCTAAAGCCCAATCTGGTCTCAGGGAAGCGGATGGATATAACCTCCGGACAGCGCAAAAAATCAGCTTCATGCTTTCAACCCTCCACCCGCTCCTTCACCCTGCCCCACCACCAGAGTACAGAGGTGATTATTAATCCACCCAACATTATTAAAAATTACTCCACGCCAAGGCAGTTTAGGGATCTGGTGACAATGAGTGAACATATCCGAGGTCTGGAGCCCTTGATTGCCTTGCCAGGTTCCTCCCCCAGTGACCCGGATATGGCTGGGGCGGTTGGTTGGTCTGCCCTTCTAGCTTAGTGTATTCTAAGTAACTGCCAGGTCAAGTGTAGATGACTTGAACACAGATTCAATATTCTCCTCATGTTTCTGAGGGTCTATAAACCACAAAGCACTCTTCTAGGGCCCAAAGATCAAATCTTAGCCTCTTGAAAGGCCCAGTCTTGCAGTGGGAGGGTAAGAAAAGGGACAACTATGCACATAAGCTTGGCTACAAGGCGGGCTGAGTTAAGTTACCTGGTGCTCCAGACATGGAGAATTGATGTTTGGGAGATGAATCATCTTGTGGATCTCACTATTACACTGGTAAAGGCAGACTGGGCAGACACTCTTAACTCCAGCTTCCTTTTCCTTTGCCTCAGAGTTCCTTCTGCTGGCAGGAAATATTGAGCCTCATCCACAGGGTGAAACCTATCCCAATTCTCTGGTCAGACTGGCAGAATGGACAGCTGACCCTTACAGATAGTGAGGGCGGGGCTTATGAACAGCAGGCACATTATCACACCCTTTGGGTCCCTCAGGCAAGGGGGCTCTACACTTAGAAGCATTTCCTGTGAGACAAGGGTCAGCTCACCAGTGCAGAGACAGCCTGCCTTTGCCTGCATGGTTTTCATGGGTCAGCTCTCCTGCTTCTCAGAAGCTGATGAACTTCTCTCAGGAAACATTGTCTGAAGCTGTCCTTTCTTCATCTTGTTCTCTCTGCTCACTTCCTTTGGCCTGTCTGGGAAACTCCACAGTCCCAGGTCAGAGTTCAGGGCATGCTTTAGAAAGGAACTTCAGGGCCTTCCTGGTGGTGCAATGTGTTAAGCGCAGCACTATGAAGCTATCCAGATCCACTGCAGCATGAGTTCGATACCCAGCCAGGGAGATGCCCACATGGCACAGCAGACCTCTCCTGCCTCACCCACAGCTCCCCTCAGTGGTGTACTTCAGTCAATCTGCCTGTTCTGCTCCCCACTCTGACTCTGGTGAATCCTCTCACCACCTCACACCTCTAGCCTATACCCCAGCTTGTATGCATAAATAAATCTTAAAAACTTCAGTGGCCTGGTCCTGAAAAGTGTCTGCCTGTGGCTGGGATTGCAGGCCATCAGCCTGCCAGTCTTCATGTCAAGTTGCACAAAATGGAGCAGTCTAGCCTTGACAGATCCCAGCAAGGCCTTTGCTAGCCACCAGGAGGCAGCAGCCAAGATATTTTATACTTCCCCTTGTAGCAAGCCTCAGCAGACCGGGTCACCCAACCATTTGCTCTATCCATGCTCTATTCCCAGTCCTGTTTCCCAATAGCACATACATATTGTCCTCTCATGAACCCCGGTTTGGCCTTTGTCTCTTTCTGACTTTTCCTCAGTCCAAAGAATCCCCACAGGGGCCCTTTAACTTCCTTAGTAAATTTCCAGAGAATGTTTCCCCAGGCCTCCTACCCTTAAAGGGACTAAACTTCGGAAGCCAAAGCGTGGCCATTCCCACCTCCCTTTGCCACCTCACATTGCAAAGTCCTAGTTAGTTCTGTGTGACAATGGTTAGATCCTCTCGCTCAGACGGCAGAGAATATATACTTAGTGTAAAGAAGCTCTGCAAACCGCCCCCAGCCATTTCCCACCTTCTGAAGGCACTGAGGCTGTACCCAGGATCCAGCCACTCACAGCCTAGTTAGGAATACCCCCGCAGGACATGCCATGACTGAGAAGCAGCCTCGAGTCACTCCAAGTCAGCTCCAGTCTCCTCGGGAAAGGCAGTCGTCTTCAAGTTAACAAAGGCAGAAAGCTCTAGTGACCCCCACTGCAACAAAAAGTGTACCGATAGTCATCAGTCTGCCCTCTGTGCCCTCTTCCTCTCCCCCAACCCCTGCCCCCACTCCATCCCAGTGACCACTATGCTCTAAGTTAGAGCCCTTTTCCCATCACCCAGCTAAACAGCTATTCAGACAATCCTTGATCAAACAACACTGCCTTTTTGAGTTTAAATTTTATTTTACAAAAAGAGAAATAAAGAAAACTGATAGGCAGTTATACTGACTTACAATTGTTCTGTTTGCTTTTTTAAAAAAGTGACATGAAACACAAGTAAAAATAAATACGTCATAGAAACAGCCAGTTGCCCAGTCTCTGGGGCAGGAGCACCTGCCCTGCTGAGAGAAGAGGGAAGCCCATGATCACACCAGCAGCTGGAACACCCAGCCACAGATGCTCCTCAAAGCCAGGCGCAGGTCCCAGGCCTCAGGGGGCGTCCTGAGGAAAGAAGACGGAAAACCAAAGCCAGATGCCAGGTCCCTGGGGCCACCCCATCTCCCCCAAGTCCTCCTGGCAACAGTGTGGCCTTAGTGGTTATCCACTGTGACCCCCCTCAACCCACCTGGATCCCCTTCTCCTGACCCCTCTGGAGAGGGTACAGGAAAAAACCAGTCTTGGGTAGGCTGAGGAGATGATTCTGGTGAGTCCCCAGCCTACCCTGAGTAACACAACCAGATAACAGTCAGTTTACACCCATGTGCACGAGCATGTGTGTGCACATTTTCAGTCTCTCTCTCTCACACATACACACACACACACACACACACACACACACACACACACACACACACGCCTGGGCTGAGCTCTCTTCTAGGGGGAGGATCCTGGGTCAGGTCACAGTATGAGGTCCCCTCTCTTCTGAGTATCATCCCAGTAGTGGTAACAGAGAGTACCCCAAATCTCCCCCAGTCCTCTGCACTACAGACTGCAGTCTGCCTGGCCTCTCCCTCTACTTCTCCCATGCACTAGCTTAATAGACCTACAAAAGAGGAAAGGGTCAGACTCAGGTTCCTGCAGAGCAAAGAAGCTGGACACTGCCTGTTCAGGAAGTTCATCGTAAGACTCAGGTATATTCATAAAAGGCCTAAGGTCAAGCTAGTGACACAGAACAGTTATTAAGGGGTCACAGCAGAATACACAGGGCAGAAGAGAAGAGTCAGCAGGAAGGAAATGGAATCCAAAGGTAACTGATGGAGAGTGCAGCATTCTCAGACAGGCCTTGAGGTGCAGATTTCCTGGGAACAGTCAGCAGAGGACCAGGGGGAACTTGGGGAAAGAGCTCATCTCTGTTTTTGTTGGGGAGGAAGCACTTAGCTGGGTGCACAGGAGGCCATGGCTCAGAAGGGAGATTGGTTTTCTATGGAATCACAGGACTGGAAAATGGGAGGAGGGGAGTCATGGCCAGAACAAGGAATGTAAGGCCCCAGAAGACCTTCCCCGGGGATGAGGACTCAGTTCCAGAGCAATGCGGGCTTAAGCAGACTGAGGCAGAGGGCCTTGCTCTGCTGACAGCTTTGAGACCCCTGACGTCTGGTTGTCTCTCAACTTATCAAACTTTACCCCAGCTATCTGCTTCATGCCCTAGAGTGAGAGATTTCATATTCATTGTGAATCACAAGTATATAGAGATTCCACACACTAATTTATAGGGAAAAGAGTTCCAAGGACCAGACAGTTATTCCTAAATCAAGAGATGACGAGACAGATGCTTAAGTAGCACAACTCCAGTGGGTGAAGACTGCAACTATCCAATATGAAAAAGCACATCTGATGCAACATGGTTCATTTTCTTACTTAAATGGCTACTTGGTTCAATTTTTCTCCACAAAGATAATAATAAAAGGAGTTCAGCATCACTACAAATGATAATCCTGAATTTTTAAGTTGTACTATATTCCCAAGGCTGAGGATTTAGGCTAAACCAGATGAATGGGGGTTGAGAGGCCCTTCAAAACTTTCTGTGGAAGACAATAGTGAGGGAAATGCCTAGGCCTGATCATCTGTCCTTTCTCACATCACTCGGGCCTTGACGGTGAGGGGAAGCCACCACCAGGTGTTTCTGATCAAAGAAGATATAAAACATGGTTCTTAGGCTCTGCGACATTTCCTGCTTCCCTCATACACATGCTCATGTTTGCTATGTTTGCACACTTGCCATCAGCACACACAGAGAGACAGCAGAAAAGTCAGAAATGTTTTCAGATTCATTAAAAAACAAAACCAAAAAACTGATAGCATTCCAATTTCCCATGATCCCACTCCCATCCCACCCCCCTACACAATATAAGCTACATTTATCAAAGAAAAGTCTTCTTAGCCAGGTCAGTCTCCCAAAACTATGACCTCTCCCAAAATGAAGCAAGATCCAGCTCCTGGAACTTTGGGTAAAGAGCAGGAAGAAAATTCTGTCTCTCAGAATACCAATTCAGTTCCTGGTACTTTCAAAAGCCCATTCCTCCAGTGACTAGTTTAAGTTACTATTCCTTGCTGGGATAGCTTCTGGATTCTCTGAGCCTTTGCTGTGATTTCCTAGAGGCAAACAAAGAAATATCCCAAAACACACACACACACACACACACACACACGCGCGCGCGCACACACACACACAACCGCCCCTCTGGAATCCAAGTGCTCCAGGGCCTTAGAGTGTCATCAGTTGTAGTCCAGGTTGTATGCTTTGCAAATGAGATTCAAGCAAGCTCACTCCTACTCTACCAGCCTCAACCTGACAATAGCCCATTCCAACTGAGTCCCTTCATTCTTGGGATGCATCTAAAAGAGAAAGCACTGGTTGGAACTGCTATTTTTAAATTATTAAAATAATTTGCATAGCTAAATTGTAGATCTAAGGCTTCTATGAATGAGTTAAGTGTCTGACAGGGTGCTTATGAAAACAGAAAGAAAGCTCCTTAAATTCCACTTTTGGTGTAACTGAACAGCATACACACACACACTCACTCACACTCACACATCCCCCATAAGCCATCTCCTTGCCTGTTCTCTGGGGGCGATACCCCACAGTATAATAAGACCCACCAACAATGGAAACGGGCTGGTCAGAAGAGTTGCAGAAGCAGCTACTGATAGAGGTGACCTGGCTAAGCTGCCTTCAGGGGTGGAAAGAGGCAGATACAGCAGCTGCCCAGTGAGGAGGTACCCACAAGTAGGTAGTAAAGCTCTAAAGCCAGACAAGGTTTGTTCATCATAAAGAACTGTCTACCAAAATCTCAGTAGCAGGAGGGGGGAAAGTAATGGAAGGCAGCCAGTGTTTATGGTTGAAGACTATTTGTCCCCTCCCCTGGCAAGAAAGGAGAGACCCAGAAAGACTGATGTTCTTTATGACAAAAGTCAGACTTAAGGCTCCTACAGAGGAAGGGGTCCTCCAGGTTCCTTCAAAGAGGACAGAGGTAGCAGACACCAGGCCCCCACTGATCATCTGATAGACTGGAAAAGATATTTCCCATTAGGAAATCAATAGTCTGTTCCCTCAACCAAGCAGTCGCCTGTATACAAGTTCACTGTTTAGCATGGAGAGCCTGCTTCTAAGGTCATCCCAGGAGGTCACAGCTCCAAATGTGGGGTGACTTATTTCCCAATAGTAATTTTTACAATCCCAAGTTTCAATCTCTGTGGAATGAGTCTTACCCCTACTAACTATTCAGTCACAGGATTCCCTGATCTACCTGAGAGGCCATCTCCTGAAAACATAGTTTAGTGTAAACCTTGGTCAATTCACTCTCCACCTGGAATACTTTTTTACTAGGATCTGAGATATCTTCAATTTCCCCTCCAATCTTCTACCCGCCTTACCCTTAACTTCCCTTCCCACCCTCCCAGCCCCCCCGCAAAACAAGACACATGAAAAGTCCAAATAATAAATAATTGCCCACAAGAAATAAATTAACATGGAGCTCTCTAATGGGGAAGGAAAGGAAAGGCCACCAGGACAAGCAGCTGGGGGCTCAGTTCTGTCCTTGTGAATAACGTCTTTTCTGGCCATGACTATGACCTCTCACTCTCACTGCAGTGCTTCTCCCTCCCAGCCTCTGCACAGATAAGCTCACACCCTGGAAAGGGAAATCTGCTCAGAGACAGCCACTGGAGAAAGAGACAGAGACTGGTAAAGTCCATTTTCTCTGATAATTTCCCCAAATTCTGAAACAAATGTGGCTCTGAAAACCAGGGACTCACGTTAGCTGGGCCTTGTCTTCACCCAACTAGAAGGAAACTTGTGGTTTCCATGGCTCTTCTCCTGGGCACACCCTGATGTTCATGCTAATAGTTGCCATGAACCACCACTCTGACTTCCACTTTAAAAAGATAAATCCATTTTTCAGTTTCCCCCTTAGTCCCTCCCTCCCTCCCTTCCCTCCCACCTTCACCCCTGCTCCGTCACATACATGTATGTACGTACACACACACACACACACACACACACACTCTCTCTCTCTCTCTCTCTCTCTCTCTCTGCTTCTTTCTTACCCCCTAAAAAGACTCCACTGCACATGGAATCTCAGTCTGTCCTCCCCATCCACCCTATTTCTTGTCCCTCCCCCTCCCTCCCCTCCCCTCTCCAGGTTAAGTCAAGTCACCCAGTAAGGCAGCTCTCTTGGGAGAGAATGTTCCCAAAGACAGAAATGGGATGTGAGCTTTTACACTCCAATGGGCAAGCAAGCAAGTAGACAGCATAAGCAAGGCAGGCAGGAAGAGAGGCAGAATGCCCTGCCCCCCAGTCCTGTTTTGGGTCCCTGATTTCCCACTATTGCTGCTCTGTTAGATTTTTTTGCCTCTTTTGTTAAACAGCAACAGAGCCTTGCCGCTATGGTCAATCACCCTTCTTTGTCCTCTTCCTTTTCCCTCCTGCTAAGTGCCCTGCTCTTAGAAAGCCCAGATCACTGCCTTCCAGATTGGTGGGCAACCTGCTGGGAGCCCCAGAGTGAGGTGGAGAGGTGTTCCCCAGCTATTTCCCAGTGACCTCTATCACATCATCGTCTTTATCCTCATCATCATTGGAGCTGAACCCTACCTCGGCAACCTCATGAGAGTCAAACGGAGGCACCTGGGACCGAAGGAGGCCACCGGCTGGGTAGCCTGCATGTGGGGACATGTAGCCTGGGTAGACAGACATGCCCCGTGAAAGGTTGCTGGACAAGACAGGGGAAGGAAAAGGCGCGAACATCCTCGGCTCGGACAGGAGTGGCTGTGAGAATGGGAGTGAATAGCTGGGTAGTATCCCTGGTACAGAAGGGTTGAGCATGAAGGAGGGGTTGCTGGCAGTGACTGAGGTAGCCGTGGAAGAGGAACTGACGGGGCCTGCTGGCACCAGAGGGTCAGTAGTCACTGGAAACACCAGGCGGGCATCTGCCAGCAAATTGGACAGCTGGTAATAGGAGGGGGTACTGCCCATAAACAGGGAGTTCTCCCCAGCTTGGGAGGTGAAGGGGGGGGTGAGGTTATGGTTTAAGGAGACAGGTGGCATGGCAAACCCGCCAGAAACTGGATACCCGTGTTCATACGGCTGCACGGGGGCTGGCAGATGGCCCTTCCTGGACCGCCGGCGGGCTGACTCCTGGGCAGCAGTTGGTGTGGCCAATTTTCGCTTGTGGCCCCTTAAGTCCAACACTGGGTGTCTGTCACCACAGGGCTGGCCGGTCACCAAAAGGGAACTATTGAGGCAATGACCCCCATGCCGAGGTTCGGTTCCGAGAGCTGTTCCAGGAACAGCACTGCTGTCCACAAGTTGGGCTGGGGGTCCAGGCAGGGCAGCATTGGAGTTCGGGGAACTCTGATGGGATTCACGGGCGGCAGCCACATCTGCATACTGCTGGAGCTCACTGATGATCTCTGGGCTGTCTGGAGAGACGGGCCTGGCCAGCCCCTCAGGGTCGGGGGCTTTGGGTGATGAGGCACTATGTCTGCCGTTGCTTGTGGACTCAAGAGAAGGCCCCTGGGAACCTGGGGAAAAAATGTAGATAACTGAGAACCAGAATGAACAGGGAGAGGAGGAGGGTAGAAGAAAAAACCTCCATTAAAAAAAAAAAATCCTGCCCATGGTTCCCAAATGTCCAAACATAGCACCCAATCAACTTCTCCTAGTTACCAGAAGGGAAAGCTTTCATCTGGAAAAGAAGTCTATCTGTGACAAGACACATGACGTCATGGCTTTCTGCACTCCAGTTACCTGATCTGCATAACGCCACCACTTTGAATCCTATAAGTGGGTAGGAACGCTAAGAGAGCATTCTTATGACTTGTCAGACTTGCTGTGGACAAAACACAACCGGTGACCATGATGGGAGAAAAGAGGAAAATGAAGTTTAAAAAGCAGGTCATCCTTATTTGAAAAAACAAAACAAAATCTATGGTGATGGAAGATGATTAGGACAACTGGGAAATGTAAATATGGATAAGCAGATGAGGGAACATCATGGAATTAACTCTTTTTTAGTGTAATAATGGTGGTGTGACTAGAAAGAGAATGTCCTTAATGTGAGGAGAGATATATGCTGAAATATTTAGGGGTAAAAAAACATATCTTCAACTTACAAGTAGTTCAAATAAGAAAAAGAAAGAAGAAAGTTTATGAGAATAATAGCAGTCACCGGATGCAGATGCAGGGTATATGGGTGTTCACAAAGCTGTTCTTTCCATTTGTCTGAACATTTCCATGTAGGTATGAATATTTCCATAATAAAGCCTGGGATATAGAGCAGTCTGGCTCTTACACCTTGGTGGTTAGAAGGTAAAAATGAACCACTCCCACAAAAGGGAACTCAGCAAGAGTTCCTAACATTGTTAATGTGCCACACATACACTCTGACCCGACAATCCCACTGCTAGAATTTATCCTATATCTAACCCACGTGACTATGAACCAGTATTGTAAGATGGAAATACAAACAATCTAAATGTCCCAGAACAGGAAACTCAATAATGTACATTTTACATACCCATCTAACAGAATCCCATGCGAACCTTCAATTTGGCATGTTTAGAAGAAATAATAAGAAATAAGCACTGAGGGCCTCCCTGGTGGCGCAACGGGTTAAGCACAGTGCTGTAGTGCTGTCAGCAGCTGCAGCGCGAGTTCAATCCCTGGCCGGGGAGATTCCCACATGGTGCAACAGACCGCTCCTGCCTTGCCCACTGCTCCCCTCAGCAGTGTATTTCAGTCAGTCTGCCTGTTCTGCTCCCCACTCTGTCTCTGGTGAACCCTCTCACCGCCCCATGTCTCAGGCCTGCACCCTAGCTTGTATGCATAAACAAATAAATCTTAAAAAAAAAAAAAAAGAAAGAAGCACTGAGATCTCAGCAGTAACAATATACTATAGTAAGCATTTGTTTTAAAAACATAAAGTATTATACATATATTTCATAGACATACACACACTTCTCCTGCACCAATTATATATCTGGGGGGAGGGGGAATGGAGAATACTACCCCCAAAAGGAGCAACAAATCGGGAGAAAAAAACTTTTCACTTTATTCCTTTTACACCTTTTGAATTGTGAAACAGGCACACATTATCTATTCAAAAATAAATCAAAAACCAAAGTAATACCCTGTAGGTCAATGGAAAGTGGAAGTCACTATACCTGAGGCAGCCATACGACCATCTTCAGGGGCCTTTGGTTTGCCAGTCGCCCGGACAGCAAAGATTCGCCCATCACTGGTGCGGATGTATGTCCCTGAGAAGAAACATGAGGAAGATTGCTAGGAGCAGACATGAAACACAGCCAACTCTAGGAAACTCTGGCCCAGGCATCATGAGCTGGGAAACAGTTATAAAATTAGGCCTCACATCCCCTCTCAAGGCCCCTGAAATGAGGAGTGGGATGATTGAGCTGTGGTCTGTTTGTTCCACAAACACTGACTGCATGATTCCCCTATACCAAGCGCTTTTCTAGACACTGAGGCACAGCCAGTCCAGCCACAACTTTGGCTCTGACGTTGGTCTGTGGGGACTTCGCAAACAGGATGAGGGGAGTGCCTGGGCCGGAAGGCTATACGCGTTCCTTCCGAGCCTGCAGCACACTATACATAGGCTGACACTGACACAAATACAGTGTTTACCCAACCACACTCCAAGACTCTTCATAAAAATGATAGGAAAATACAGGGACCCTAACTCCCTTTTATTAAACTATTGGCAAGATACTCTTTAGGCCAAACTTAGCTCTGCTCAGCGGCTAAAACTGTCATTTTCTGATGCTTCCCCCCCATGTGACACTCTGACAGGATGACTCCTCCCGTGTCCCTAGTTTGGGTCATATGTATTTTATCTGTACCCCTGTTCAGAATCCTCACCAAAGAGAGGGGTGGGCGCTCACCTTTTGTCCCACGGATGATGTGAATGCTCTCACCAGCATTAATTCTCGCTTGAACATCTGTGGAGCTGTTGAGTCCAGGAATAACAATATCTAGTGAAGACACAGACCTCAAATTTAGATCATACAGCATCTGACTTACAGAGGGAAAGAAAATGCAAAGTTCCTCAATGGTTTCCCTAAAAGCCTCGCAGTGGAGCGAAAGTCAGAATGAAGGGAGGTGAAGCAAGCAAGACCTCTCAGAATTGTCTAAACAAAGAATACCGTGAAAACAGGACATATTTTAGCTATCTGATCTTTTTTGATCAATTTCCTTGATTTAAAAATTCATAACCTTTGATTTGGAAAAGTCTTTATGCATATGGCTATTTTCTATGCGCCTTTTCCTCCTCCCTAAGCTACTTGCATGCATCTTCCCTAGAGCACGTTAGGCCGTGAAAGCGGTGCCATCCCCCTCCTTGCTGGCATCATTCCACATCGAACTAAATGAAGAGAAGAGCATTTTCAAGAACCAGAAGAGAAGCAGGATTACAAAAGGCTTCTTATACTTATTTCAAAAATTTTTTACGATGATATTATTTTCATACTCAAAAAAATCAATTTATGTATTTTCATTAAAATTTATGCATCATGACTCTTTCTAGATAACGAGATGAAAAACAGCTTTCCGGGCCTCCCCTGTGGCGCAGCGGTTAAGCGCTGCGCTGTGGAGCTGTCGGCAGTGGTGACACGAGTTCGACGCCCAGCCGGGGAGATTCCCACATGGCGTGGCAGACCTCTCCTGCCTCGCCCGCTGCTCCCCTCAGCAGTGTATTTCTGATCTGCCTGTTCTGCTACCCGCTCTGCCTCTGGTGAACCCTCTCGCCGCCCCACGCCTCTGGCCTGTACCCCAGCTTGTATGTAAAAATAAAAAATAAATCTTTAAAAAAAAAAAAACAGCTTTCCTTCCTGATTACCATAAATCATAGAACTGGTGGCCGGTGGATAAGCTGCCCTCCTCCTGCCACTGCCCACAGGCCCACCAAGCTCAATCCACATCAGACTCACAAAGAATGAAACTTTAAGAAAGTTTTAAAGAAAGAAACTTTAAGGTCAACCTGTGTGACAACTGCCCTTTATATCCAGCTAAGCCATAGTCAGGCAGACTCATATATTCACAATACTCTCAGACCAACTCTCTGTCACCCTCTGACTATCCATAGTTTCTGCAGTACTCAGATTCAAGAAAACCCAGGTCTGTGTTATTTTTCTTAAGATAATTCATTAGAATACAAATTCCTCAAGATCAGGGACTGCTGTCTTCTCTGTTTTTACCTATAGAATCAGTATAGTAAGGTCTAGAATACAAAGTGTGTTGACTAAATACTTCCTGAATGGACAAAATAGTTTTGAAAGGGACAGCACCCCCGGACAGAACCCAGGAGTTCCCGACCTGTTGTGGTGACCACCTTCTGCACAAGGACTCCCGCACGCTGCAGGTAGTTGATCGGGAAGTTCATAGCTGGATTTGTGCCAGAGGCAGAGCTTACACTGCCTCCCAGTGGGACATGCCGGGGCATCATGGGGATGGGGGTCGACTGTACAGGACGGACACTGGCCACAGGCTTCTCATCACTCTTCAGGGCTGGTTGCCTGTGACAGAGAAAAGCACACTAAGAGAGTTCAGCAGAACAGTCCTTCCTTACCTTTCTGCTATAGCTGTGGAACCTCTCCAGACGTCCCCCAGACACCCTCAGTGGCCGCTAAGAGAACGATCAGAAGAACCTGCGGCATATGGTCAATTCAAAAGGAGACTAGAGGCAAAACTAAGACGGAGCAGCTGACAGAGAGGCAGCGAGGGATAAGAAGAATCAAGAGGTCAATGAAATAACGCCTTTTTGGAGTCATGAGATACCTGCTCCTCTAAAATTTGCACTATCTACATTTGGAAAAGGACCTTGGAAGTTAGAAAGAAGCAAAAGTGCAATAAGGGAGGAAAAGTTTTTCAGACCATAGTGCATGCTAAGTTAATGACAAATGGGTGGGATTTTCCCACTCACCCAAGGAAAAGGGGTCACATGATACCAAATGTTCAGGTAATTTTTGAGAGGCAGTCCCAACTTTAACCATCTTTACTCTCTGAAATCTCAAGTCTCAATTCGTAATGCAGAACCTCTCTCCTCTGCATTTCTTTTCACTGAGATCTTCCTGGCACCAGTCTACAAAGTCTCCCTCTAGTCACGGATACCACAAAAGCAGCAGGAGCTAAAATGCTACCTACAAAAGTCTACCTTCTAAACAGCCCCTGGTCATGGCCAGCAGAGTACCAGCAGTGCATCTCCCACTACCAACATGCCAAAATGTTAACTCCAAGGTCAATGATGCATTTCTCACTCTTCACCTTCCTTTCCACCAGATAGTGTTACCTGGAGAAAGCTACTCCTGATTTAAGATTTTTGAAATTAACTCCTTGTCTCTGTCTCTAAGCTTTCTGAAGTCCATGTCTTTAGTCTTTTGCCTGGGAAAAAAGACTCCCTTGGATTGGTACGTTCATCCTCACCTGACTGAAGATTGGCACATGAAAGATCACTTTCCACCATTCTTCTGCTGGAGTCAGTCTGCCTGACTGCACATCCACACTGCTCTCAGGATGTTATGTCCCCCTCTGGGAAGCCCATGAGTCTTGTAGGCCAGAAAGCACAGCAAGCTCACCAGATCTGGAGCCCGTCCCCTCACTGTATGCCCAGGGTAGCTTGTACCCTTGTAGCTTGTTAAGAGGCCGTGGCCAGATGTCAGTCCCCACCCTCCCGGGATTAAGTCAGAAGAGTAACAGGAACTCAAGCCAAGCACCATACTCTGGAGGGAGTGAGGCTAGGAATTCCAGCAGGAAGGCATCCTTACCTGTACCCAGGCAGGGTAAGGGATGAACAGGATTATGGAATGGCTCACTAAGTGCTATGAGCGGTTGGAGCCTCCCACAGGGCTGGAGCTGGGCCAGAAAAGGAACTGACATCTCCTCACGGTCCAGCCCGTTTATCACACCTTCTCCCCTCCCCCACATGGCTTTTCTCCCACTGGATTCAGGCTTAGTCCATTTCTGCTATTACACAGAAAAGCCCATTAAAGAGTAAGAAAGGATGGAAGACAAGAAAAGAGGACATCCCAGACAACAGTGTCTTGGAAAATTACATAGAAATATAGTGTGTAGGCTTTGAAAAAGGGCAATACTTTCTACTTGAAAGCACCTTATTTTTAAAAGATAGCAAAGATACTCACCCAAAATTAGTCTTATATAAAATCTTAACATGACTTCAGTTCCTTAGATCCTCACTTGACAACTTTTTTAAAATATGAAACTTCAAAAGTTAGAAATCTATTCTCCTCAAATAAAACAATCTTTTATCTTCAAGATAATCAAACATCTTAAAAATGCAAAGTACTCAATCTGGCAGCTAATCTGGTATGAACTGTGAGGTGCATAGACTTGAAATGAAAAAAACTTAAACATAGATAACTAATTTTTCACATAGAGCCTCTCTTGCACTTAGCTTCCATCCTGCTTACATTCGGACAGTTCTAAAAGTTGTAGTCAAGACAATGATTTTCATTTTTTGTCCTTTGAGGCATTTTAGTTGTTTGTATTATGTATTACATTTTAGAACTTATTTATAGGGATGTATTACTTCCCTAGACTATCAGGAATTTCCCTCGTGGGTGTTTTTGTCTTGCTTTTTCATGGTCCATGATGCCAGCTGAGGTTGTCAGTACAATGAAACCAAATTGATAAGACAGGTGCAGGTTAATCTGAGACTATGGGGCCTCGGTGGTGGTGCAGGAGTTAAAGTCTCAGCACTGGGAAGCTATCGCCAGTCACTGCAGCACGAATTCGATCCCCAGCTAGGGAGCTTCCCACATGGCACAGCAGACCTCTCCTGCCTCGCCCGCTGCTCCCCTCAGCAGTGTATTTCAGTAGATCTGCCTGTTCTGCTCCCCATTCTGTCTCTGGTGAATCCTCGCAACACCCCACACCTCTGGCCTGCACCCCAGTTCTTGTATGCATAAATAAACAAATCTTTAAAAAAAAACCTGAGACTGATCATTTCACGCTTGTTTAATCTGTCCGTGATATTCACTGCAAATCCCCCAGCTCTGTGATCATTAATGATTTCAAATTTGCGAATATAACCATGCTTTATCATCATAATTAGAAACCAGAAGATGACTAGAGCACAATCTAATAATAACCTGGTGTATGTCTCTCTTTTTGGCTTTGTTGGTGCTCTTTATACAGTATCAGGCACGACATTCACATACACCATTATGGCGGCATGGAGAGATGGCAGAAAAATTTTTTTTTTTTTGCTGAGGATCAGGTCACAAGCACAGAGTGAAATCCCAACAGTAGCAGTAGAATTCCCCAATTGTGATCTAAGACCCATAGAGGACCTGTTATTCGCCCTTAAACTTTTACTGCCAAAGAGGTCTAGGACCAAGGTACGATGGATAGAGGCAGTTGTATAAGGAGGGCCGAGCCTCTGTGTTTTGGGAAGTTGCATCTCTCCAGGAATTGAAAAGGACTCGCCCGAATCACAAGGCCACCCTCATTTTTCTGGCCAGTCACTTAAAACATCTGGGCTGAACTGCTTTGGTGCCTCATCCAAAAGCAGAGCCTGACAGTTCATAGCCATCAAAGAACAAATCATAGGCTCTCGCTTTATTTAAAAAAGGAAAAAAATAAATAAATAAAAATAAAAAAGAAACTGGGGGCCTCTCTGGTGGCACAGGGGTTAAAATCTCAGCGCTATCAAGCTATCGTCAACCAGTGCGGAATGAGTTCGTTCCCCAGCCAGGGAGCTTCCCACATGGCGCAGCAGACCTCTCCTGTCTCACCTGCTGCTCCCCTCAGCAGTGTATTTCAGTCAGTCTGCCTGTTCTGCTCCCCACTCTGTCTCTGGTGAATCCTCTCACCCCCCACACCTCTGGCCTAGACCCCAGTTCTTGTACGCATAAATAAAATAAACTAAACAAAAACTAATCAAGAAGTTTGGGCCTAGACTAGTCGCAGATCTTTCTTCCTGCCCCCGGCCCCCTTTGTGGACTCACCAGTTTCTCTGACTGAAGGCAGGGATGCTGGTCAGGCTCTGGTCGCTGGCAGGATAATACTGCGCATATGACGGGCGGGTGTAGGGGACTGATGTGCGTTTGTCTTCCTCATAGCTTTTCTTTGCTGCTTTTTTCTCAGCCTTGGTCAGCTTGTGATCCTTTCGGTTAAGGAGCAATGACTCATGCTCAAAAGGCTCCTGGTGACACAGGAGGATGTTGATTTAATTACCTGTCTTTGTGCTAGCATGACTGATAATTCAGTGAGCCTTACTTTGAAACCAAGAAAGGGCTAGTTATCTCAGCACTAGGGAAGAGGCTGCTCACAGACACACAGGCAGGTTTAATGTCTTTCTGTCAAGAATATAATTTATGACTATAATCTAGCACCAACCTAAATCTGCCTTCCATAGCAAAAGGATGGGAGACTGCAGAGAATGAACAAACTATATTTTCAGAAATTTTCCTCTTTTTTTTCGCTAGAAAAACTTATACTAGCCAAATTATTTTACATGGATGAGCTCAACACTCCTAGGACCAGACTAGGGAAAGGGATGGGTGGTTGAGTGTGGGGAAAGGGAATGCAATGGTCAAGGCAAAGAACCAGCTGAGTTCAAGTTGCCCACATGAAACAAAATTTCAGATAGGGTCTCCCTGCTGGTGCAGGAGTTAAAGACACGGTGCTATCAAGCTATCGCCAGCCACTGCAGCATGAGTTCAATCCCCAGCCAGGGAGCTAACCCATATGATGCAGCAGACCTCTCCTGTCTTGCCCGCTGTTCCCCTCAGCAGTGTATTTCAGTGAATCCACTTGTTCTGTTCCCCACTCTGTCTCTGGTGAATCCTCTCACCCCCAGCTCTGGTCTACACCCTAGTTCTTGTATGCATAAATAAATAAAGTAAATCTTAAAAAAAAAAAAAAAAAGACACACTCCCCCCCCACCCCGATAAACCAGTCTGTGAGACAACCCTTCCTCAGTGGAGACTATCCTAATGGGGACTACACGCATACCAGGTTCTTACCTTGGTGATGAGGTGAGGGTACTTCACGCAGGCAAGCTGCAGAACTGGCTCCTTGATTTCCTTTATGTTCAAGGAGGTTTGGGGAGCTGGCTCCTTCTCAACAAAGTGCAGTAGATTCTCCACCTCCTTCCGCGTAAAGTTCAGCATTGGGTTGAGATCATCCACCACTCGATCTAGAAAGAAGACGACATGGAGAAAATCAGTATATGGCAAAGACTGCAAAAACACCACTACCAAGCTTGGCAAAAAGAAAGGCGGTGTGGGTGACATTAATTGTCACTAATATCTAAAACACCTCAAACCATCCCATATCTGAAAGTCAAAGACCAGGTCTGAGGCCCTGATGAACCAGAAATATCATTAAGAGAAACCTGTATAACTAGCTTGGCTCTTATCATTAAACCCACCTTCAACAAGTTGAGGTCAATCACCTCTTAAGCAACTGCATGAATCAGAACAAAATGGGACTGCTGACTTTCTGTCACTGAAAGCCAATCTACAGTCCCACACCCTCCCCCTCCCTGACCTTGATACAATAAGGAGGGTAGTCTCATGGTAAGAGAGCCAAAAAGGATGGTATACATATGCCTCTCCTAAGTCCTGCCCAAGTCAGGAAGATGGCCCACCTGACATGCCCTGCTTGGAAATCTGACGGTCATAGATCTTCTTTTCGAGGGTAAAATCAGCCACAAGGCGATAGATGTGACAGGGCTTTTTCTGGCCATAACGATATACCCGACATACTGCCTGGGCATCATGGCAAGGGTTCCAGGAAGCATCAAACACCACCACTCGGTTGGCACCAATTAGATTCACACCTAAGCATCCGGCCCTTTAAAACACAAGCCAACAATCACAGAACCTTTAATATTAAAAATGGTTTTCAAATAGGTTTTACTCTCTGTGACTCTTACCCCAGTATCACCCTCTCTGTACTAAGCACAATATACCGTCTTCACGACGAATGGGCTGTTTTTCAAGCACTGAATAATATGTCCTGGAAATCAAACACGGAAGTGCCTAACAACTCAGAAAGAGAACTCTCTCCCTGTCTATGAGTAAGGTCTCCTGAGTGGTGTTCCTTGGTGAGGGGAATCTCGTATACAAATCTTGCACACAAATGCTTTTGGTGTTTTCAGTCTGACAGCTGAGGAAAATGACTGGTTCATACCTTCTGTCAAGGGCATTCTGATGGCAGAAGGCAGCACAGTTTTCAAGCTACTTGCTATGAGGCAAATAATGCCATCAGTCTCTTATAGTTATGTTGCACTTTCTACTTTTTAAAGCATTTTTCACATTCATCACATTGTCTAAGTCTCAGAATACTTCTGAAAGAAAAGCGAATAGTGATCATTGGTCATGAAAGTCTCAGAGTACTTCATGGCAATATGATTGCTCTTCTAATGCAACTTCACTTGGGGGTTCCCCTTTTTGACCTCAAAAATAAGTCACACACCTGAGCAAATCTCTTCTCATAGAACTTGGCTGATCCTTTGGGATACCTGCCCTTGTGACCAAATGCCTTGAGCCCTCTGACTTTCACTCTCACAATCCACTCACCTTGTGGAGAGAAGGAACAGCCAGGTGGTGAGATTGCTGGGATCATTGAACTGATTAATGAGCCGCTCCCTCTCAAAGGCAGGGGTGCTACCATCTAGCCCTAGGAAAGAAAGAAACAACCACAAGTGGACAGATGAGGGCAGGGGTACTTGGCAAAATCACTGGGCAAATGTGTTTTTAAAGCAAAACAAAACAAACAAAATTACAGTTTTAGGTCATAACCCCCCGGACATTTATGGGTCTATTGAGAGACCCAGGCATTTGTAATCTTAAAATACTCCCAGGAGACTCTCACATGCAATAGGATTTTAAACTGTTTTTCTCTCTAAGATTTTGGGTCAATTGTAAGGTGAGGGTTCCTAGAAGTTAAGAGTGCCTAACAATCACCCTAACAAGGGAGCTTGGTAAACAGTGTCTCAAGATGAACTCTCTCAGTCCTGTGAACCCTGGTGATTGCAGTAGGACCAAGGGTTTTGTGTTTTGGTATGGGGAATGTTCCTCACCCAGAATCTACATTGTTAACAAGCTCCTGAGGATAAGAACTTGCTACAAAGAGACAGAAAAGAAATAAATCGGTAGCAGTGGGATGGGACATATGAAAGAAAACAGGGGAGCTCAAATGGCAGCTTTCAATTAAGAAGCCTGAATAAGGAAGAAAGGAGGGGCAACATGTGTTACCTGGGTAAAGAGGGAAAAGGGCAAAGGTTAAGGTATTAAGTAACACATGGAGAAGTAAATCATTATGGTAGTAGGAAGCATCCGTTTAATGCTAGTATTGGAGGTGCTATTAATCAGCGCCCCAATCTACCTTTCTAACCTGAGTTCCCACAATTTCTGAGCACAACTCATCACTAATTTATTGGGCAGCCTCCAGGTTAAACCCTGTGTTGGGGGTCCCCTCATCATCTGGAGACATTTTTGGTTATTACAACCAGGTAGATACTACTGCCATCTAGTGAGTAGAGACCAGGGACACTGCTAAACATTCTACAAATGCACAGGACAGTCCTCTGTGACAAAGATTTATCTGGTCTAAATGTCAATATTTGGTCAGGAAGTAGCTGAGATCAGTATTTCTCAACATTTTTTTTCACTACTACCCTCTTATAGAGCCTATTCATATTTTTTCCAATCATCATGACCCCCATGAAATTTTAATACTACAGATGTACTGTAGATCTGTTTATGTACTGTATGCATATTTGTGGCTTATACTCTAAAAAAGTTAAGATTTTTTTCATTCCTCCAAGAACCAGTTTTCACCCCCTTAGGGATAACATCTCCTTATAGAAAATGCACGGTCTAGACTTGTGATCACTCTGCTCCTTTCACCTAGAATGCCCTTTGGATTAAACTGGCTTCGGATATTCAAATTCTTGTTGTCCTTGCAAATCAAGTTCTACTTCCTCCAGGGAGCTTTTTCCAACCACCCTCACCACAAGTACTGAGTCCTCCTTAGAATCC
This sequence comes from Scalopus aquaticus, assembly GCA_004024925.1. Lineage (NCBI taxonomy): Eukaryota > Metazoa > Chordata > Mammalia > Eulipotyphla > Talpidae > Scalopus > Scalopus aquaticus. The sequence goes on along the minus strand of PVIJ01006456.1, from coordinate 72,195 downwards.
TTCAAGCAACGCTACTTATAGTTGTCCTCAACTTGTCATATTGCAGAGGAAGACATGGCTATGCCTTCTATCCGCATCATGCCCAAGCTCTCCAGCTCCCAGTACAGTGCCTCACACGCAGCAGCTGACCCTCAGTATTTCCCTGTGCCTTGGCTAACCAGATATTCCCATACATTTGATAGAGAATGGAGTAAAAACAAAAAGAGACAGACAGAAGGCAAGGAAACCCTTAAGTGGATCTTGCCAAGGCTGCAGGAACAAAGCAGCAATAAACTCACGGAAGTAGCTGATGTTGCGAACCCACTTCTGTACTCCTTGCCCCTCAGCACCAGACAGACAGGGCACATCTCGTTTCCCTAGGAACTCCTCGATGAGAGCCAAGGTGGAAAGGCTCTGGCTGAAAGGGACAACATTTGGTTCAGAAGGCTCAGAGGCCCAAGGGAATTTTGTTCCCCAATAGGTCCACACTCAAGTACAGCCTTTTTACAGAGGGAGCTCCCACAACCTACTCCGCAAAAGAAGTAACCCCACAAACTATCAAGGTTCTTCTTTCTAGTTCATAAATAGGAGCAGTCATTTACACTGTTTAGTCCCACCACCTCACTAAAAAATTCTCTTCCCTATTATTTCTTCAACTGGAAATTCCTGGGGCTTAGTTCAGTGCACAGTCACAAACAGTATTCAGCAATAAAAACCTACACTGCATGAATATGAATTAGAATTAATTATAGGCCACAGGCAATAATATAGGTCTTATTAGGAATACAGAATCATTTGGCTATTTCCAAGTTAAGTAGAGAACCAGTCTCCTCAGAAGTGACCCATAAAACTAGTCAGACACTAGGTTCTCCCCAAGTTAGATTACTGCTATCCTCTCAAAGAGTGTCACATGTGGAAACTCTCACGTTGAGGCTCCCAAACCAAGATCCTGCCACTTAGCAATCACTGGAACATAGTCTAGTCAGAACAAAAAAAGAATATATAATCTACTTAATAGTTGTTTTCTCTGAGGACTGAGGTCTTGATGAGACTCAAAGCTCTGGCTAGACTAAGAGTGCGACTCTAGAACAAATAATATTGCTTATTTGGCTTTAAATACAAAGATTTAAAAAAAAAGGATAGAAGTAGATTAGATCAGGCATCAGCAAATGTTTTCTAGAAAAGTGTCAGATAATAAATATTTTAGGCTTTGCAGATCACATATAGTCTCTGCTATACATTCTTATTCATCTTTTTTAACCCTTTAAAAATATGAAAGCTAGCTCTCAGGCTGTAGAAAAACAGACCACAGGCTATATTTGGCCTGAGCCATCGTTTGAAGGATTAGACTAAGATCTCCAATGTTGGCCTATGGTTTTAAATTGTCTTCTGCAGAGAAATCATACTGGGCAAATAAAGGAAATCTAAGAAAGAGATGAAATGTCCTCACAAGAAGCATGGATTACATTGGTTTGGAGAGAGAAAAGGGGGCTGGTGCAATCCCAGTTGGTCTCCCTCCACAGGGACTGTGTCGCTCTTGAACACAGACACACAGCATTACCCAGGAGTTTCTCTTCATACCTGAACACAAGGATCTTGTCCCCAAGCTTCACACTTTCTTCAATCAGGTGGAAAAGCAGTACCATCTTGGGAGAGTTCTCTAAGACTCCAGTCTGGTAATTAGTCAAAAGGTCCTTGGCCTGCAAGAGAAAACAGTCAGCTTGGAGCAGGTCCATGGCCAAATCCCTAGAAATAATATTCTCTCCCTCCAAGGTAACAGCTCACGAGCAACCTTTATAGTACCCAGCAGAGACTCTGGCAGTGTGAGGCACTGTACCCCCCACACCCTTTCTCCACTTAGGCCTTGCACCTTTTCAGAAGTGTTTTATGTTCAGAGAAGGATCTGTATGACTCACCCATTCATACGTGACAATGTTGTTGCCTCGCTCCTGGAAAGGGTTGAAGCCGACCCCTTGTAGGAACTTGCTGTTGGTTGCTTCTCCCATTGAGGAGCTCAAGGCGCTGTCCTCCCCCTTGCCTTTTGTTCCCTGTGAGGGGCAGCGGGCACTAGCCCCTGCTGAGCCAAGCTCTTCCACGTCAAGGTCCTGCTCGTTGGCCAGGTTCTCCTTCTGAAGGGCTTCATACAGCACATCAGGGTGATTCCAGATCTGAGGTTCAGTGTAAAGGAGAGGTGGCACAGGGAAAGACTACATTAAGGATGTCCCACGGCACACACTGTCATGCCATAAAGTATCCCCAATTCTTTTATAACCTACGATCTTATACATTCATTTTCATTAACTGTCACTGACCACATGACACATGAATGGGCAGATTCATACCAGGACCATGCCATTATGTTTGGTACATAACCAAAAAAGGTTGTCACGAGCCTAGTACTCTTATTCAAGTAAGAGTAAGAATTACCATTTCACTGTGTGGCTACAGTCAACTACTGCATGGAAGTATGAAACAAGACCCAATCTCTCCCTGTGGACAAATGTATCTGACTTACAGATGACAGAAGACCAACCATACCTCATTTCAGAGACTACTCATGGCAGCAGTTACAAATTCCAAGAAGGACTTTCTAAAATTAAATTTTAAAAGCTTTTTATTTTATCAAAAAAAAAAGAATTCCAGGGGGTGGTGAGGTGGGGGTCTAGGAAGAGTTAATTGGTACTTGAAGCGTCCTCACAGACCATGTCTGCTTTAGCGTCCTAGTTCTGGTCTAGACGAGTGACTACCAAAGAAACATTTTGAAACCCATTTATCCCGAAAGATATACCTTCAGCTGACTTATTAAAGCAGAGTTCAATCAAGAATAATACCCATCAGCTAAGAATTGTCAAAGAAATAGGTGCTTCATGAGAAAATAGGGAGTTCTTGACCAGATCAAAGACAAGTCACAGTTCATCAACTATAAAGATACCGAGGCCTTGCTGTTCCCAAACCATCTCAAGCATTATCAGGATAAAAAAGATTTCAGTTTGATTAAACATGGAATCAAATGGGAGATATCCTTAATAACTTATCTAAGCTACATATTTCTTGAATCTTGATTACACTACCAGTCAAAAACTCTGCCCCACAATGTTTCTTCATCACACCAGTCATCCAAGTGAGAAAACTGGTGAGAAAGGAAGAGCTTACTCTTAACAGCTGAGTTGCACAAGCACAGAGGTGCCATTTACGTTACAGTCAACGAACAGTACCTCCAGAACTGTGCAGTACACAACCAGCACATTTCGCCTTGGAGCTCCCAATCCTCCAATGCAGGGAACCAATGTGACCCCCTCTCCTTTTAATTCTCCTTTACCAAGGACTCCCAGAAGGAGTAACTCTCTTGGGACCAGGTATTATCTTCAGTCTCAATTCTAGTCTTCTCCGAGATCCCAACATACCTTGCAGCACACACAGAAAGCCTTGAGGGGATTCAACCCCAGCCAGCCACTGCTACCACAGTCCCGGAAGCGGTCCATGAACTGTGTATACAAATCTCGCTGGATCTGAGAGAGCCGTACCAAGATCACATTTTCTTCCTTAGCAGGAAGATGAATCTTCAGCACAGTGTGACCTCTCCTACAGAGGAAGAGATCAGAAATGATAAGGTAGTGTGGCCAAGAGGGGTCAGCCCAGGGTGAAAATAGCACCCTGCACTTATGCACACCTTCCTCTTGAGGACCTCAACATGCCCTGAAGTCTTGCAATACTGAAGAGTGGTTCAGTGACCATCAGGAATAAACCCATTTTAAGGATAAAACATAAAGCAAAGAGGCAGAGTAACCTGTCCCAGGTCACTGACTGTATTCCCACTGACAGGGGAATTCTAGGGTCTTACTCCAATTCAGGCTGCCTCTCTCTGAGATTTCTCCACATATGCCATATTAACCAGAAAAAACAAGAGAGCTGTATTAACTATCCTAAGCTACATCTTACCTAGATGTTGAAACTAATGAGGCCATAGAACCACTTCTGTTCGTTCACTCATGTCATCAGAATGCTAGCTCTCTCTTGCTTCTCTCAGCAAGTAAAGCAGGTGACCCCAGTAACTTCAAAGATTAACTTCTGAGAGAAGCACTCTTGAGCCAAATATTCAGAAAAATGAAACAGTGTATATGCATCATTTGCTAGCTATTCACACAAAGGAAAGTCGTACTACTGCCCCACTGGGAAGGGGTCTTTCTATTGTATCAACATTTTCCCCTCAAAACAGCCATGGCAGGCCTGTTTGACTGCATGCTCTCAGAAAACAGCCCTGAGGATGACTCACCTCTGCACAAAGCCTTCCAGGAGGCTATGCAGGACATGGCTCCGGTACCTCATGAGGCGAACATCCTGAGGTGTGCTGTCAATACACTGTCCGTTCAGGATGGGGCGTTCAAACATGTTGCTGAATTCCTGCCGGGTGCCAAGGAAGTCTGGGCGCACAAAGTCCACCATGCACCAGTATTCAATGAGGTTGTTCTGCAAAGGGTACCCAGTCAGCACCACCCGGCGGCGAGAGCGAATGTTCTTCAGGGCCTGCGAGGTGCTGGCCTGGCAGTTTTTGATGCGGTGTCCCTCGTCACAGATCACCACATCGGGGCCAGGGCGGCATAAGGCCTTCTCAAACTCTAAGGAGGGAAGAGGATCCGGAGTCAGAGGGTGAGAGGGCCTGCTCTTAGTCAACAATATGAGAAGGAGGGGTGCACCCTGGAGGAGACAGAAGAAATGAAGGAAGCAGGAAAGCAAGAGTCAGCCCCCATTGATAAAAGGGAGCCAGCCATTCAAGCTCCTGCATATCTGGTGTGACACATTATATCTGGTCTGCTGACTCTTGCAATGAACATCCCTTTTCCCTTCTCATTTTTTTCCCTACTAGGCTAAAAGTAAAACAAACTGTGTTTCTGGAGCTTACACCAACTGGACAACAGAAAGCTGTGACTTTATAGAGTACGAGTCTAGGATTAAAAATGTGTCTGGATGAAACGGATGGGACACGCAGTCAGCTCTCACCACTGCAAGCATCTTGGTGCCATCGGTGGGCTGGCTGGTGGGAACTACCTAACGGATAAGGTCTTCCTGGAGTTACTTGCCAAACATTGCTAAGTGGCAAATTCATCCCAGCTCTACCACAGAAGCAAACCTAGAACAAACATAACTCATAGATGAAAACACCTATAAAATGAAGCAGTCTCAGAACTCTTAAAAACTTTCTTCCCCAAATAGGCAAAGGCCCCTTAGAAGAGGCAACAGAACTTAAGTTATGAGAGGAATGACTTTCACTGTAAGTAATTGGGTTAAAATCTCTTTCTATTAATTCACAAACAATGTTGTTATTACTCCATACATTCGAGATTTAAATAGTTATATTCTCTCAATGCTTTCTCAGAACATGTCTTGAAAGTGGTAAGAGGAACAATTATTCTCCCAACTGGTCTGTGAGAAACAGTCAACCAGACAAGGGAGTTTTCCCCCCACCAGTGTGTGGCCTGGCCAACCCAGAACTCCACTTCTTGCAGAGAAAGCATCTTGAGAACCAGTGGAAGTCACTTCCCCTATGCTGGAGATCAGGATTTCTGGTTGGTGACAATTCTTCACATCACTAATGTTTCACGTTTGATGACATGCTACTGTGGACACTCATTCTTTTTCCCGGAAACAACTAAGAATATGCCCACGATGGGCTCCCCACCTCTCCGGAACTCCTGCTGTCGATCTTCCTCATCCAGGTCAATGATGACCGGGTGAGGGCGTTTCTTGGTTTTCTTCGGTCTACCTGTGGCAAAGGATTTCTTCAGGGTGAGGAGTCTGTACATTTCATACCCCATCAGCAGCACTCCCCCCTCTGACACCCAATCAGCCATCACTTTAGCACGAGCTGCCATTGTCCTGCAAGAGTGAGCAGAGAGAAAGTATTATTATTATTTTCATGGCTCCCCAGGAAGAATCTCTCGCAAGCAAAACTGCTTTGGTATACTTTCAAAGCTTACTGCCAAAAACTTCATGTGGGCAGCAGCATAGGGCTGCTCAAGGGCTTTCCCAGCATTCTGGAGATACTAATTGCACTAAGCATAAGCTGGGGTGCTGAGACAGTTAAATAGCAAAAACCAGAAACTCAATGGCACAAGCTAAGCAAAAATGGTAACACTTTTGATGGGGGTTAGAATTTCAAGTTATCCCTACAGTAAATATAAATAAAGGTACTAAAAGCAAGAGCAACATTCTCATTTTCAAACATCCAGGCTCCAGTGATGAAGAGCCAAGAACAAACCCCAAAGGAGACAGAAAAGCAGAGACCGGATGAAACTCATACAGTCCCTCCACTACTCAACAACTAGGCCCTGCTTGTATTTCCCTAATTACACACACAAATCCTGAGTTCTAGGAAAGAAGAGCAGTTGAGCAGCCAACTTTGGGCCCACTCGTGGTCTCCTCATTTTGAGACATGTGACCAAACATCATAAAAGAAGTCTCTGTGGAAGAGAGGCTTCCTTGTCAACTATCCTTGCTAATGAGTAGAAGAGTAATGTGGATAGTTTGCTTGCACCAAGAAATATCTTTAGATTTTTGGAAATCAGGTTGAATTTACGGAAGGGAAATAAAAGTAATTTTATTTAAATCTAAAACAAACAAACAAAAAGATTAGCACCTTTCAAAGCTTAGAAGTTGTACCATTAAAGGTCAACTGTAGATCAGTGCTTAAAAGAACAGACTGATGATTAGGTTTCTAAGGAAAGAGAAATGTAAAACGTAAATAGTTAGAAGATGGGAAGTTTCATTTCATCATGTTAAATTTTATTAGTATACACACAGTAAAATATGAGCATGCATGAAGATTTTCAGGATGTAAGAGCATCCTCATGCGGAACACAAGAACTCTCCCAGGCTACATAACTCCAGCTTCATGGAAAAGCTGGCAGGAAAAAACAGAGAGCAATAAGAAAGAGGGAGACATATGAAGAAACCAAAAGGAATCTTGGAGTACAGAGCACATACCCAAATAGACTGCCTTGATATCCGGGTCCCCGGAAGAAGTCTAAAGCAAAAGGGGCAAAGAGGAGCGGGCTAGCCACCTACTTGTGCTCATCATTTAAGATGTGAACTTTAAAGAACCGGGGCTGGACTTCTTCGGGCTTGTTGTCAGCTGGAAGGGCTTCAGGAGCCGGGATCCACATGTTGAACTCTGCTAGCCAATTCTGAAGAGTATTAACCTGTCAGAAAGTCAAGTCCAAAGAGTGTTAAAGAATAAATTCAGAACATCAAACTTTTTAGTGTCTGATAAAGCATTATCCAGAGCTCTTCAGAGGCATGACTTAAGTGGTACCTTTCCAAACTCTTACCGGCACAATGGCAAGGACAGTTTTGGCTGGCGTGTGGCGGAAGAGGACATCAATGAAAGAGATCACTTGCAAAGTTTTCCCCAAGCCCATGCTGTGAGCCAGGATACAGCCGAAGCCACTACTGGTCTTAAACCTCTCCAGGGACTCAACCAGGTTATCGTACAGGAATCGGATCCCACCAATCTGATGAAATAAACAACCACCATATCAGAGGGGTTGGTCAAAGACTGGGGCTAGAGTTGTACCCATTTTGGAATTAGAATTAAAATAAATAAATGGATACAACACCAGACAGCTTGTGTGGATGGTTAGAGAAGTCCCCCTGTACCCTCACAAGTCTATTGCCTGGTCACAGTCTTTTGGAGAAGACAGAAAATCATTCACTTGGTACCCTCAGAGGTAAGAATGTGCAGAGGTAAGGTGTGCAATTCCTGGTGGGGTCTTTCACTGAGATTTGACATGGCTGCCCTTGGCTGCTCACCTCAAGGCAGCCCATTCCATAAGGAGCAGTTCTTATTGTTAAGAGACCTTATGTTGAGTCAACTTTAACTTTTCCTCACTACACTACTCTGGAACAAACTACTCTGTTCCTTCCTATTACAAAGGCCCTTAACTTATGAGTCTCCAGTCTCTTCCAGAGTCACAACTTCCTAGTCAAAGCACTGTTCCCCAAAGAATATTTTAATCTGTCTTGCAAATCTCACAGAAAGAGACTCAAGATTTTAAGCCAAGAGATTCAGTGCCTTCTACATGAGAGGGCAAACTTGAGGCTCGTTCTTTCCCACTCAAGAAGAAAGCTGAAACATTAGTTGCTCGTGGCACCAAACTAGTACTTCACAGGTTCTAATGCTAACCACCACCAGCAGGTGATGTTCCACAGCAAGGAAGCTAAAAAGAAATGAAGAGGAGTCTCAAGAATTGCTGTACCTGATGAGGTTTCACTGCCCGTGCCAACTGTGGGGCCAGGAAGACATTCTCCTCCTCTGGAGGGTGGTTCAGGTTGACAAGGACCCGCCCTAGAGCATCGCGTTGGTTTAAGACATCATTCACGTGGGTACCACCCTTCTCCTCTTCTTCATCCTCCTCACTGACAGACTCACTGCTGTCCACAATGTGCAGAGTATCTTCCTCTCCAGAACTCAGTTCTATCACCTCTGAGATAGCCAACAAACAAAACAAAAACTCAGGGAGCAGAGTTTATCATTTAAAAGCAAAAAAATGGAAACAACTTGTCATCACTTACAAATATTTCGATTTTTATTGTTTCTCTCTTCTAGTTTTAAGTTAAAACAAGAGCAAAACTTACATTTAACATGGAAACTAATGCGAGTTTGATGCCCGGCTGGCCGGGGAGATTCCCAAACAGCGCAGCAGACCTCTCCTGCCTTGCCCACTACTCCCCTCAGCAGTGGATTTCCATCGATCTGCCTGTTCCACTCCCCACTCTTTCTCTGGTGAACCCTCTCACTGCCCCACACCCCTGGCCTGCACCCAGCTTGTATGCATAAATAAATAAATCTTTAAAAAAAAACCACCTCTCAGAGTAAACACTGGGTAAAGAGAAAGGAAAGGGACTTGATCTTACCATCTCGACTGCTTTTTTCATCCTCACTACCACTGCTACTGTCCAAACAAATGACTTCCTGGGTCAAGACCCGAGGAGGCAGTTGAGGACCATCACTTGCTCTTAAGACAATTTCCTCTAGAAAAACAAAGATGGAAGGGAATGTCAAAATAACACTTAGCTCAAACATGTTACCCAAAACAACTCATCATCTCTCCACTTTTGTTGCTCAAAGGGAACTATCCCCTGAGGAGAGAAGTCGAGGGAATCTCAAAAACCTCAGCCACCTTTCCAAATTTTCTTTTCTCTACTGGTTCTTACTTTTTGATATCCACTAGGCCACTAGAAAAGGTCTTAATTCCTTGGCCTATTAAGATCCCAAGTTACTGGGGGGAGAAACATACGGACAGAAATCTATAGAAGACAAACTTAGATTTTTAACATCTTAACTTTTTAAATAAGTTCCCTCTGACTGTGTGCTCCCCAAGAAGTTGAATGTCTCAAAAGGATCCCTGAGAATTTACAACTTTATTCCAGATCTGTCCCTGACCACTGTTCAAGCCAGGAGCTTATTCTTCCTACAGTACGAGGTCCTCCCTACCACCTCCACTGCTTACCAGGCAGGAACTCCAGGGGGACAGTGGGAATGGGGGCTGCATAATCCTTCCTCTGCTGCTCCAGGCGTTTTCTTCTTTCCAGCTCCTCCTGTTGTGCTGCTTTGGTAACAGGCTCCAACTGATCTTCCCGGAGCAGCTTTCTAATATTAAAACAAAAGAAGACATGTGGATTCACTTGAGATTTGGGCAATGTAATATCAACTTAAAGAGGGAAATCATCATTGCTGAGCTCAGAGAACTGAGGTGGAAAGAAGCCGTATCAGTCCATTTAGATCCATGTAATAGACAGGTTGGAAAAAAAAAAGTTGGGGGGGGAGGACTTTAATAAGACACTGGTGGTTCGGAACTAACATATTTTTCTCATTATTTAACTACCTGACATATTATTTAACTTGCCCACTCATCTCTGTATATATATAACAGATCAAGAGTAAAAGAGAATAATATGTGATTCACATATACGTAATCATAACATGTAATTTCATAAAGCTGAAAATCACTATTAAAAAAAGAGTTATATGGAAAAGCAGGATTATGAATGATTCTACATCTTATTTCCCAAACTTAAGAGTAATATTTTCAATTCCCCATTATGTTTTAAAAAAAGAAAAGCAAATAATGGGGGTAGGAAGAGAAAAAGGCATCATTTACCTTCCTTCAATGACAAAGTTATTTGGTAGAAGGGAGGACTGTTGGAGATTTGAATAGCTAAGGAAGTTTACATCTGCTGATTTCTTAGCTCAAGAAATAAGAAAGACTGCTTTGGAGCAGTCCGCCACCAACTCGAGTTCTCAGATGATGAGAATCCAATTTATTTTAAAATCTCTTGCTTGGAGAGAAAATAAAGGAAGAAACAAGATTCCAAACAAAGCAACCCTGTCATCCTTGGGTCGCCTCTCAGGGCCTCGGCGAGTGGGACACTCCCCAGTGGTGGCAACCTCTGACAACCAGGCCCAGTGGGTTTTCACCATTAGTGGGGCCACAGCTTACACTTTTCTCCTTTGGAAAGAGGACTCTCCTGCTCAAACCAATACTTCTGATACTGAAAGCCTTAAAATGAAATGAGTTTCTCTAACTCACTCCTTCTTCTCACACCCAGAGCACAACTCACCGTATATTTCTCCTCATATGGGAAGGCTTCTGAGCTCTCTTCTTTTTGGAGTCCTCAGAGGCTAGGCTCTTGGCTTGGGGGCGTCTAAGCTGCTCTGAAGGCTCAGACTGAGATGAGGTAGTTGAAGTGCACCGTGGTGGCCGCTGCCCATCTTCCCCCAGCTGGGCACAGTCAGTGCCACACATATCTTCCAGGGATGGATCTGAAAAGACAAGGGGTCATAAGTGCCAGGGACTAACCTTTACTCAGGACATGGGTTTTGATGCCAAATACACCTCAGTTCAAATCTGAACTAGCCACTAGCTAGGGATCTAAGGCAAGTTACTTACCTCTCTCTGATCTTCAACAGATGTTTCTATAAAATGAGAATAGTAGTGCTCACACTTCAGAGCTGTTGTGAAGACTAAGTAGTGTGCATATGGAACAAACTCTAGCCCAGAGTAGACCCACAATGGATGATAGCCATCACTACTCTTGTTATAATTTCAGCACTGCAGTCATAGTGAGGAAACTTCATGGCCTCAGACTTCTCAGAAAGGAACAGTGGGTTGCGGTTGTTCACATTCATTTGTGTGACTCTAAGCACATCTCAGGTCCCAACGGGAGAATACTTCTCCTTTCAGAGTCTTAAAATATTCACTCATTCAACTCACCAGCCAATTAAAGAGGGCTTATGATATGGCAACAAATACTTCAAGAGATATTTATGAGACCCCTTTCCTTCAAGGAATTTGTTTTCTAGACATAAGGCAAGGTGTGCCAAACACCTGAAGAAGGCAGGCCAGCCAATACATAGAACTTAAAAGTTTAAAGTATCGGTTTTCAGTCAGAAGTAATTAGTTAAACCAATAATAATTATGTCACAGGAGTATACAAAAGACAGTACTTTGTGAGAGGATCATATATGGAATAACATGGGAGCTAAAATTTGAGTGAGGCCTTGAAAGGTGAGCAGAATGTCTAAAGATATTGCCTTAGGACAGGGGAAAAAGGAAACTTCTGACAGAGAGAAAGTCATTTGTGGCATCAACCATAAGCAAGAACCGAGGTTGGGTTAAGAAGATCCATATGCATGGCCCTCTCTCCTCAGCGGCGGAGCAGCATCTGTTTGTTCACTGGGCGGTAAGCTTTGGTGTCACATAGACCACAGGCCTGTCCCAAATCAACCAAACCTTCGCAGACACACACCACCACCACAAGTAAGAGAAATTCAAATTATACATAAATGCCTTAACTGAGGTATTCTAGTCAATGCCACTTGGCTCTCAGACAGGAAGGCCTCAGAAAGTTTGGTTTTTTGGTGGTATTATTTTTGTTTTTAATTAATCTTTAAAGTTTACTGAATTTCACCAGTTTTCCATAAATGTCCTTTTTCTGTTATAGATTCCCATCTAAGATATCATATTACATTTAGCTAACATGTCTCCTTAGTCACCCCTAAATTGGTAGTTTCTCAGTTTATTCTTGTCCTTGTGACCTAAATACTTTTAGCTGTATTATAGACTACCCCCTAATAAGAGTCTATTTGACATTTTCTTGTGACTAGATCAGGATTATGGCTTTTGGAAGGAATACCACAGAGGTGAAGTGCCCTTCTCATCCAATCTTATCAGGGCTACATGATATCAACTTGATTTATCACCAGTGATATTAAATAACCTGTCAGACTTCTCCAGTGCAAAATTATTATTCTCCTCTTTCCATATTAAAAACAAATCACTAAGCCCAGCCTGCAAACACAGGGAAGAGAATTAAGATCCTTTTCCTGGAAAGAAGAGCATCAAAGAACTTCTGGACCTCTGTTAAAACCACACATTAAAAAATGTTTGGGGGGGGCCTCCCTGGTGGTGCAAGTGGTTAAGTCACAGCGCTATGGAGCTATCCAGAGCCACTGCAGCACAAGTTCGATACCTGGCCAGGGAGATTCCCACATGGCGCATCGGACCTCTGTCTCGCCCACTGCTCCCCACAACAGTGTATTTCAGTCTGTCTGCCTGTTCTGCTCCCCACTCTGTCCCTGGTGAGTTCTCTCACCACCCCCACCTCTGGCCTGCACCCCAGCTTGTCTGTATGACTAAATAAATCTTTTTAAAAATGTTTGGGGGAGGAGTATTTTGAAGTTATACAAATACCCTATTTCCTAAAAGTTTCACCCCCTAATTATAACATTCACCAGTGGATCTGACCTGACAGTTGTTACTCTAAAGGTAGTTTTCTATTTCCTCTTTGTTTCTACATTTATTAGTTGGAAATTTTCTGTAAGGAAGATTTGTCCTTTCTCCCTCATGTATTTCTATATTACAGCATTTTTTTTTTCCCTGTCACTAGCAACTCAAGTGTCTAATGAGGTTACAAATATTCAAAACCCTATAGGCTTTGGTAGAGGGAAGCAGGGCTGCCACAGATCTCAATGAGAGAACCAGTAAACTGATGGCCCCAAGTCAAAAGAAAGAGGTACTGTGGGGCATCATCCTACGCACTCAATCACCCCCCAAAAAATAACAAATGAGCTGTCTCACTGATCAATGTTCAGACAATTATGAGTGTCCCAAAAGTTATATTATCGCTTACTTTCTTTGACTTGGTGTAGGCCCTCCTTCCTATTATCATCTTGGGTTTCTTATGGTCTCTTTCATATTGATGACAGATTCTAGAACAGCAAAGAATGGAAACTAATGTTTCCTAAGACGTAACAAAACCCAGAGATTTAGTAGGGACATTGAGGCCAGAATGCTACACCAGCTCTGACCCTTACTTTACCTTTCTCAGTCCCTGAATTACAAAAGGGGAATAACAACTATATTGTTATTCCTTAACCTTAGAGGGCTGTGGAGAAAGCCTAAATAAAGCACTAACACAATGCCTGTCACAATTCCTATAAACACTTTATAAACAGCTAATGCTTTTACTATGACTACTACTATTCCAGGTAGAAGGAATACATTCTTGTAAGCATAAATAAGTAAATCTTTTTTTAAAAAAGTATCTTCTTTGGTCTCCATATAGTGAATACTGAAGGTTTCAGGAAGATAACTTTTGCTTTTCAAAGAGTAAAGGGAAATGACCAAGGTAGGCCAGTCAAGGAAATAATAGGACTCTGCAATACCATTAATAAGAGCAAGATACTAAGATATCACAGTACCCTCTCTATTACCACTGGATTCAGCTTAGACCTTTTACAGAAGACCTCCCAAAGACTGCAGAGTACAAAGTGGCAAGAACTCTGGGAATGCAGCATGAGCCTTGGCTCATGGACATGTACCATCTGCTGAGGAAGCAAAGTGTCACTGTTCATGTGCTCAGTCAGAGAACTTAAGAGATTCCAAAATGGAGCTACAAGTCTAATTACTAGCCCTCTCAAACACTCCACTCCCACTTCCATCTAAAACACTGTAAGAGGAAAGCTCAACAGTTCTGTTTTCCTTAAGAACTATAATTCCTGGGCCTCCCTGGTGGCGCAGCGGTTAAGCGCTGCGCTGTGGAGCTGTCGGCAGCAGCGACGCGAGTTCGACGCCCGGCCGGGGAGAATCCCACATGGTGTGGCAGACCTCTCCTGCCTCGCCCGCTGCTCCCCTCAGCAGTGAATTTCTGATCTGCCTGTTCTGCTCCCTGCTCCTTCTCTGGTGAACCCTCTCACCGCCCCACACCTCTGGCCTGTACCCCTACTTGTATGTATAAATAAAAAATAAATCTTAAAAAAAAAAAAGAACTATAATTCCTTTAGGACCCCCACCTCTCCAAAGATCTTTTACTTCCACAGCATTGTCACACAATACAACTGTCATCATCCCTTTAACTTACAGCCCTGAATTCTTCCCTCCTAAAAGGGGAGGCCTTCAAATTTCACCTCCTTTAGGAATAAGCAGTTGAACAGAAGGCTCCCAGTAGGGGATTACCAACTGCTAATGGTCACTTCCACCAACATTGTGGTTTGGGGCCCATACAACAATTATACTTGGAGCTGGGTTGGCACAATTCAACTTGGTGTTTTCCTGGGTCCTCTGGCCTGGTTCTAATAATGACCTTGATGCTCTCCTGACCTTAAGGCCTTTTGTTTTGTTTCTATTTCACAAGCAAATTTATTGAGTAAACACTTGGAGGAACAGTTGGAGGTAAGCTTAGAGAGTAAGGAGGCAAGACAGAATCAGAGTATAGAGGAAAAGTCTTGAACTTGAAGGGATTTGAAGTTGATCTGCTGGGCAGTGGGAACTTGTCAACTGCTGTAGTTTTATTTTCTGGTTTCTGTCTTGCAGAGTGAGCTGTTTCTGGGAAGAGGAAGAACAAAATCTGATAGCCTTTCAATATTGCAGACAAATTCACTATCAGACATTCCAATTTATGAGGCCTGGCTGTTAACTCCAATCTGGCATGGGGTTGATGTGACAAAATGTAGTAGCAATTTTATAGTGATCAGATTTACTATATGCAATTCCCATGCATCCTTAGTTCAAATATAGGTTTTCCCATTGCTTTATATAGAGGACACAGACCTAAATCAGCTCCTTACTATCTAACTCCTTAGCTTATGGGTTCAACAACTACTGCTGCTTGTTAAAAAGCTCTAGTTATGGATGTGCTAGTATTTAATGTCTGTTGTTATGTAAGACATGTTTTACAAGTGCTTCACTGCTGCTTCATGATGCCTACTATGCAGTTTCTGGTTTCTACATAACATACACATACAGCATATCTTAAATCATTCTAAATTATAAAATTGTCATTTCAAAATTATTCCATTTCCAGTCAAAGTGCAACTTTTTGCTACATGTTCTTTTGTACCTTCTAAATATTGAACCATGTGAGCTTGGAACCTAATCAAAAGAATTAACCTTTAAAAAAAAAAAACCCTATCCAAAATCCTAGAATATAATTCCCTAAAACCACTGAGGATAAAAGAGAAAAGGGTCATTCAGGAGGTAAAGAGATGTGCTTTAACAGACAACAAAGGTCCGTATGGCTTAAAAGTCACTAACTATTACCACCCAAGTTTAGGATCACAGAAGCAGATCTAGTCATAAATACTCCTGAACTTTCTCCTTCACGTGAACCAGTGGTGAGCAATAATCACCAGAGTTATATAAACACCAGTGAACACTTACATAAGCTTCTTAGGAATGACTTATGAACACCACCACAACAAATATGTCTAGGCAAATGAGTAGCTTTGGAAAAAAAATTCCTACATTTCATTCACTGAGGGTAGGTACAAGGTACACATACTGCCAAGGCCTTTTGTCCAGCTGTTCCATACCTTCTTCTTTAATTCCACTGTATAACTGAAGGTCAGAGATTCCAAACCTCACCATGTGCCTCTTGAAGAGATGTGATAGGATGTATACACCAGAATATCTGATGTATGTGCGCCAAAACACTGAACTCACTCCAAGGTTGCAAAAATACAGGAGATAAAGGTCTATGTTAAACTTGCTAAGTAAGATGACAAAATGATGCTATTGGGAAAATCTAGAAAAGTGCAAAACTACAGAACAAGTGAATCCTTTTTTTCTACAAATAGTTGCAAGGAGGAAATAAAAAAGAGGTAGAAAAGCTTACAGATTAAAAGGGACTTAAAAGACAAATAAATTAAACGTGAACGTCATAGGGAATTGAATAAATCAACAGTAAAAACAATTAAAAATAATCAGGGATTATCTGAATATTTTATGATACAAGGAGTTATTGTTTTAAAAAAATGTAGGTGTGTAAATGGTATTGTTTTTGTTTCTTAGGACTTTATATAAATACACTGATGCTTTTACAGATAAAAGGTTGTAACATTAAGAACCTACTTCCAAATAACACAAGGTTGGGAGAACAGATAAAGCAAGATTGGTTCTATATTCACAACTGGGGCCAGAGGGTTCATTTTACTACAATCTCTATTTCTTATTATGCTTGAGATTTTCCAGAATAAAAAACACATACACACAATTTTTAAAATTTTATAAATTTCAATGTAACAAACATTAATCTCTGAAGTATTTAGATTATCAACTTTTCCACATTTATTAACATACATGTGCATATTTAGTACTGGTAATAAAACATGTATCATTTTGAGTTCTATTTTTGGTCACTTGTTACATATAAATATTTCTTTGACACAGCCCACGTACTTATCATTTCAATGACAGGCTATCTGTACATCACAGAATGCATACTTTGTCATTACCCTGCTGCTGGGCATTTGGGCTGCTATTTTTCATTTGCATACACAGTAGCATAGTATCTTTCTACAAATTTTATGTTGTTTTGACTTAATTTTTGTGGTATACACCAACAAAACTTTGGAATTGAACAAAAAATTTTAATGTTCAGAGATTGGCAGACTTTTTCTGTAAAGGGCCAAATAATAAATATTTTAGGTTGTGCAGGTCATAAATTCTCTGTTGCAACTACTCAACTTTGCCATGGTAACCCAGACCAGTCATACATAAACAAATGAATGAGTATAGCTGTATTTCAGTAAAAATTTAATTATAAAAACCGGTAAACACAATTTTGAAAAAGAACAAAGCTGTAAGACTTACACTTCCTCATTTCAAAACTTACCACAAAGCTACAATAATCAAAACAGTGTAGTACTAGCATAAAAAAGACATACAGAATAGAGTGTCCGGAAATAAGCTCTCACATGTATGGTAAATAATGCTCAACATGAGTACCAATAATATTCAAAGGGAAAACACTGTCTCTTCAGCAAATGGTACTGGCAAAATTGGATAGCCACAAGCAGAAGAGTGAAATTGAACTCTTACCTGACAGTATATACAAAAAGTAACTCGAAATGGATCAAAGATCTAAGAGTAAAATCTGAAACTATAAAATTCTTAGAAGCACAAGAAAAGGGCTTCATAACATCAGATTTGGCAATAAGTCCTTAAATATGACACCAAAGGCACAGGCACTAAAAGGGGGGGGGGGCCCTCCCCGGTGGCGCAGCGGTTAAGCGCTGCGCTGTGGAGCTGTCGGCAGCGGCGACGCGAGTTCGACGCCTGGCCAGGGAGAATACCACATGGCGCAGCAGACCTCTCCTGCCTTGCCCGCTGCTCCCCTCAGCAGTGTATTTCTGATCTGCCTGTTCTGCTCCCCGCTCTGTCTCTGGTGAACCCTCTCACCGCCCCACGCCTCTGGCCTGTACCCCAGCTTGTATGTATAAATAAAAAAAATAAAATAAAAAATAAATAAATAAAAAATAAAAAATAAAAGGGAGGGAGACAAATTGAACTTCATGAAAATTTTTAAATTTTATGCATAAAGACAGTATCAACAGAGTGAAAAGGCTACTTGAGAAATGAGAGAAAATATTTGAAAATCATCTATCTGATAAAGAGATTAATATCCAGAATATATAAGAATTCCTAAAATCCAACAACAAAAAACTGATCCAAAACTGAACAAAGGATATGATTAATTTCTCCAGAGAAGATATACAAATGGCCAATAAGCACATGAAAATATGGTTGTCAACAATAACACTAATCATTAGGGAAATACAAATAAAACTACAATGATATACCGCCTCACCTCATTAGGAAGGCTACTATCATAACAAAACAGAAAAAAAGTGTTAGCAAGGATAAGGAAAAATTGGAACTCTTGTGCACTGTTAGTGGAAAGGTAAAATGGTACAGCTACTATGGGAGACCAGTATGGTGGTTCCTCAAAAAAATTAAATGTAGGAAAAAATATACCAAAAAAAAAAAAAAAAGAAAAGAAAAACAACAAATGTAGAATTACTATATGATCCAGCTATTTTATTTCTGAATATACAGTCAAAGAACTGATAGTAGAGTCTGAAGGAAATATTTAGATACCTATGTTCAGAGTAGTATTACTTACAATAACTAAAATGTAGAAGCAACTTAAGTATCCACAAAGATAAAAGGAAAAGAAAAATGTGGTATATATGGTGTGTGTGTGTATGTGTGTGTGTGTGTGTGTGTGTGTGTGTGTGTGTATATATATATATATATATATATATATATAATGGAATATTACTCAGCCTTTAAAAAAGAAAATTCTGGCATATACTACAACATGGATGAATCTTAAGGAGTTTACGCTAAGTGAAGTGAGGTAGACATGAAAACACAATTACTGTATGATTTCAGTAATATGAGGTACTTATCAAAATCATACAGAAGAAAATCTGCAGTAAATAGAACAGTGATTTCCAAAAGCTGGAGGAGGAGAGATTTGGGAGCAACTGTTTAACTAGCACTGAGCTTCAGTATGGGATGATAAGAAAGTTCTGGTGACGGTTGCAGAACAATGTGAATGCATGCCACTGCATACTTAAAGATGGCTATAATGGTAAATTCTGTATTACAAATGTTTAACACACACAAAGTTAGCTTAGTTATTATGCTAAATTAAGGAAGGCACAATTATTTGATTCCATTTTTAGGAATGCCTAGAACACGTAAATCCATATAGACAGAAAGCAGGATACAGCTGCCAGGGGGCTGGTGGAGAGGGTAATGGGAGTGACTCCTTTGGGTAACAGAGTTTTTTTATTTTTAGGGTGAAGACAAATGTTCTGAAATTGGATAGTTGTGGTACTTACACAACATTGTGACTATATTAAAAATTACTGAATCAAACACTTTAAAATGGTGGATTATATATCTCAGTAAGAACCTTTTTAAAGTTAGCTTCATGGTTCTGCTTTCTGCTAAGATGAAACAGCTTGAGGTCAAACCAATGCTTACACCATGCACAGCTAGGAACACGTTATCAAATTTAATATGACAACAAAAATCCTTTTGAATGCACTGAAGAGATGCTGAAAAAGTCAGGACTTGAAGGGACAAGATCCCAGAGAAAAGGAAATTGAGAAGAGGTAAGCCAGCATTCCAAGGTCTGTTTCTTCACTTTTAGCTAGGTTCAGATACTGGGGCAAGAAGCTGAGACTCTAAATCACATAAACAGAGGGATGCTACTAAGAGGCAAAGAAACCAGAACAACTTTGACTATTTGGTGGGACTAAATACAAAAATTGGAGACGTGAGGAGCCAAGACCCTAGTAAGAAGGGAAAGGCAGACCTGAGCCAAAAATTCAGCTCATTTTTCATTCAACTTATTTGCTACATTTGAAAGCTGAGTGAGATGGGATGTTAAGAAGATAAGCAGAAAGTCACTGAAAAAGAGAGGAGATATATCTGCAATCTCAAGATACAGAGAAGACAAGGATTAGAATTTGGGACAAATGAGAGCAGACAGGTTCACTGAACACCTAAATTATCAGTTGGAACCTGTGGAATGTCTGCACCCTACATGTAGACAAATCCTTATAAACTATGACCCAGCTTTTATTCAGCTCTGTCCACTGGATTAAGGTGGTTAGTCCCATATATTTTCCTAGAAGAGTAATGGAAAACCCTTTCTAACGATATCATTCATAGTCTCTACAATATTTTATACACAATGTCCAGCATTCAATGAAAAATGATCAGATATGCAGGAGACAAGACAAAGTGATCTAAAACTAGTAGGGATAAACAAATGACAGAACCATAACCACTAGTCATAAAGACACTAGAAATATAACTGATAAAATGTGTGTAAAAACACAAAGAAATAGAAAATGAAAAGATGGGGAACATCACCAGATAATCAGAATAACAGAATTGAAGGGAAGTTTTTAAAAGCAAAATACATAGTAACTGGAATCAAGAAACTCACTGAATACCAATACAAAGAAAACCATTCACAGAAGATCATAAAAATGCTGAAAAATAATAACAAAGAAAAAATCATACAATCAGTCATGGGTGGGAGAGAACATATTCAAAATGGATTTTTCAGACACTACTGTTGAAAGGAAATAACTGGCAGCCTAGTTTTGTACCAGTTAACGTATTATTCAAAATGAGAGCAAAATAAAGACACTGTCAGACAAAAATACAGAATTAAATTTGCTACCAGCAAACTTACATAAAAATAAATACCCAAAGGAATCCTTCAGCGGGAAAGAAAGTAATCACAGGAATGAGGACTAACAAAAAGAATAAATCCATAAGAAAAAAATAAATGAATGGTGACTACATAAAAATAATGTATAGCATTTAAAAAGGTAGAATTAAAACGCATAAAAACAGTAAGATAAAAGGCAAGAAAGAGGCAAATAAATTTAAAGTGTTAGAGTTATAATGTCCTAATATAGTCAGAGAAGTGTAAAAAAAAAAACAATAACTTATATTAGACAAGGATGCATAGAACAATCCAGGATAACCACTGAAAGTAAAGTGAAAGCTCATGTAATAAATAAGCCAGTAGGAAGAAAACTGAACCATTAAAGGAAAATGCTTCAATAGTCCAAAAGAAAAGATAAAGAAGAAAAATGAGATAGAAAATAAAAGAGTAAAGTTAAATTTTAGGGGTCTCCCTGGTGGCACAACAGGTTAAGTCTCAGCACTATGACGCTATCTGCAGCCACTACAGCCCGAGTTCAGATCCCTGGCCAGGGAGATGCCCACATGGCACAGCAGACCTCTCCTGCCTTGCCCACTGCTCCCCTCAGCAGTGTACTTCAGTAGATCCACCTGTTAGGCTCCCCACTCTGTCTCTGGCGAATCCTCCCACCACCCCACACCTCTGACCTACACCCCAGATCTTGTATGCATAAATAAATAAATCTTTTTTAAAAAAGAGTAAAGTTAAATTTTAGCTGGTAAATTTTAACAACACTATCAATAACTACATTAAATGTGAATGGACTACATAGTCCAATTAAAAGACTAAAATCTGTTAGACTGGGTAAAAACAGAAAATCCAACTATCTGGTGCTAGTAAGTAACACAACTTAAATAAGAATAGAAAAAAATAGAAAGTAAAAAGAACAAACTATAACAAAGCTGGCATATCAATACTAGCATAGGAGAAAAAGCTATCAGGGTAAGAGGCATTACTAGAAATAAAAAGGGATGCTTCCTAACAAAAGGCTTGATAAAATAGTCATAGAAGACAGCTTGAGAGGAAAAAATATTCTTATAACAATTGCTCCTTGGGAAGAAATTAATCTTCAAAACATTAACACCAGAAAGCATTTGTAGATTTGAAATAAAATACATATTTAAAAATTAGATCTGAGAGTAAGGGAACTAACATCTTTCTGACTAACTCATGAAACAACCTAAGACAAGAAGAAACAGCTTTCCCCGGAGCTCTCAGAGGGAAGGGTAGCAACTGCAAATCATTTCTGAAAGACAGAAAGAAACCCTGTGTACAGGGTTTCTTATCCTCAGCACGAAGGACATGTTCAACAGGATAATGCTTTGTCATGGAGGCACGTCCAGCGCAGCATATTTAGAGCATTTCTGGCATCTATCCACTAGATTATAGCAGCACCCTCCCAGTTGTGACAACCAGAAATGTCTTCGGAGGGGACATCGGCAAATGTCCCCTCAGAAGCAAAACTACTCCCTGTTGAAAACCACTGCTTTTAGCTCAGTCAAGGGGAAACCAGTAAAGAAACAATCAGTTGTAAGTACAACTACACATCTTTTAACCCATCTGAAATTCTAGCCCTGTGCTGCAGATTTAATTTTGACTCTGCTCAGCACAATGATGAAGATCTCTGCAACCACAGGCAGGAAATACTGGGTTCTCAGCAAACTAGTCACAAAGCAGAGCTTTCTGGGAGACAGAAAGAATGAAGACAGACTAAGGATGATACCCTGAAAGATTTTAGCTTAATTTCTGAATAAAATTTAAAGAGCTATGTGAAAATTTAAAGCGAATGCCTGACTGTACCAAAATCTTACAAAGTAATGTGAGAGCAATTTCATGAAACCAAATGTTTTAAATTCAAATTAAAGTGAAAGACACTGATGAAAACCACATTCCTACCTTTAAAATATGCCTCCTCTGTCTTGTTTCTCTTGTGAAATAACAACATGGGAAATAAGGCTTAAATTGACTACAATATAATCAGATTGTTTTACAACAAAGAATAGAGAGATAAGCCACAGACTAGGTGTTATTGCAATATAAGTAACAAAGGATTAGTATATCCAGAATATATTAAAGAACATTTATAAATGCAAAAAACTTTATCACCTCAAATAGCCAAATTAACACCACTACTTAAAAAATGTGAGCTAGTTCTTAAAGTATCCTCCCTACTTTCTCCTATCACACAACTTTATTATTCCGTCGCCATGAGAAGACATCTTAATTTTGTCTTTATGAAGTCTTTATGCCAAATATGAATGCTGAATCATAGTGTTTGATTTCCCCCATTCTTTTTATACCCTAGAATTCCAGAAGTAACCCCACAACTTGTCATCTTCACACACATTAAGAAAGGGAAACCCCACTGCCCAAGGGGCAGAAGGTGGAGAAAAAGCAAAGTCACATCTGGAAACAGCTGCTGTTCATTTAAGGGCGACACAAAACCCACAACACCTGGCAACCTGTTGGTACCTTCGGGAGTAGGGAGGCCCCCACCTGCCAGACTCTGCCAAAGGTCTCAAGTGACAATAGGCCAGCCACTCTTTCCATAAGAGTTCCCCTCCCAATTTTACCTCTAAGAGTCTTTCATCTTTCTAGTAAAGACCCTTTTTAAAGAAATAAACTAGAGCTCTGAACAGGAAGACAGAGGGAATGGAATATTGTCTTCCTTGTTTCCCAAAATATGACTGATCCAAACATGGAAGAAATAAAAATAGAATCAAAGACTCAAGCAAATTATTCTTGAAAACTTCAAAATCACTAAAGGGCCAGTGTTTCTAACACCTGCCATTGCGTATTACAGAAAATAAAGTGGTCCTGGATGCTGCAACTTCCTGATGTTATATAACCAAAGAGAAGTGCTGGGACTGGAACTGGTACAAGGACCATGTCAATTCATTCTGGGCTTCCTGTTCTTCTTGGGGCCTCCAATTGGCAGCCTCTCTTGAGAAGAAAGACTGCTAGAAAGCAATCTCCTGGGACCTCAGAGTTAGAGGGCAAAGAGGACCCCTACACACTGAAGTAAAGCTTTTAAAAGAACAGCAAGAACAAATCTATTTGCATACTTGGGGTATTGCAGCCTTTCCTCTGAAGCTCAGGCAAGGAAAGCCTAATATTGCTGTCTAATATTGCTCCATTCTCCTACCTGGTAAATCCATTTCAAATGGTGGCAGGGTACAAAATAGTACACAAAACTCCCCTAGTATCCCACGGAAGGGTGTCTACCACAACCCAAAGAAAACTAGGAGAGTGCAAGTCCTGTCCTTGTGAGAGAAACACCAATGGTTCATTTTGCTTCTGTCATTTGAGAGTATTTAGGCACACCCTGTAAGATACTAATTCCTTAACATGTTTGTTTTATCTATTAAATCTATGAAAATATCAGTAGAAAGAGAAACAAAGGCATGCTAGTAACCTGGGGGTGGCGAGAAGGGATAATAGGGGAAATCAACAGAACTCAGTTCACTTTCCCAATTCTACTGAAGAACACCGTGAAGCAGAGGCTACAAAACACAAAAATATAAACCACAAAATTCCCTGAAGAATTCAGTAGTTGAGGGCTTAGAACAAAGACTGCAGTTTCACAAGCAGACATCAAGCTGGGAAAGCATGGGAGGCAAGAGAGAAGTAATACACCTTTGCAAAATCCCAAAATCAAAGAATAATGTTGTAGCACATAATCTCCTCCATAAAACAGAACTGAAACATTTAACTGATTTCTTCAGGTTCTTAATGATAAGAATTTCTGACTTGAGAGTAGAGAACAGGGTAGGTTGAAAAGCAGATGCTAAGGACAGCAGAGTTCAATTATCACTTCCCATACTCCAGTCTAAAGAGAGCACCTTTCAAAGCCACGTCTTAGCAAAATAAAACTACTGCATGTCACAGACCTTCTAATTGGTCTCATCCATGGAAACCGTAAATGTTAACTTTATGAATGCAAAAGATTGGAGAATAAACTCTAGTCAGAGAAAGAGAGATAAAGCCCTCTCTGACTGATCATAGTAAAGGTAAAACAACAAACCTTTTCTTTGGTGCCACAAAAAAGTCAGAAAATATATTATCTATTTGGGCTGCAGCTAGGCCTCCTAATGAGTGAAAAGAAAAGAACAATTAAAAGAGATTAACGAGAACATAAGTACAAAGTCTCTAAACTGGGAGAGCATTCATCAGTGACTCTCCCAGGATCCTGCACTCCACAGTCCACAAAAGTCTACAGACGTCTAACACATTAGACCACCAAGGAAAAAAAATCCTCATCTTCGCCGTCTTTCCTCTCCATATTCAATCATGATTTTGTGGCCACAGAAGGTACCTAAATATTCCACTCTACTTCTCGCCATACTACTATACTACCTGGTCTGGATTCCAAATGGTCTCCCTTCCTTCTGACTGCTCCCCTTCCAATTCACACTGTATAAAGAGTAAACTTTCTGAATCTGACATCATAGTCTTCACCCACCCAGGATTTTTCAAAACTATCCTTTCTACCTCCAGGGTAAAATCTAAGAGGCTTAATGCCTTTTCTGATTACTAGCCTCCAGCTTTCTCTCTCACCACCAAGTACTTCACTTCCCATCTCCTCCACTGACACACTCTCCACTCCATGTTCTCTAGACTAAAGAGCTAACATTTATGCGTTAGATCCTAATGACTTAAATCTAACTCATCCTCTCTTTTAGGACTCTGCTTAAAGGTTAGATGCCAGAAAGTCTTTTCTAGTTTCTTCCCTTTTATTTCAGTATGTGCCCAACATTGTCCCACTGCAGCACCTTGTCAATATAGCTGCAGAAAGAAAATTAACAGTTGCTGCTAGCTCTCTTTGGGGAAGTTCATTCAAATCTGGCGCATCCTGCTTCTGTATTCTGAATTAGATCAAAGACCACCTGAAGACTTCAGAAGATTCAGAGAACACTCAAAGACCTTCTCTTCCAGAAGGCTGACTGGAGAGTAACTCAAGACAGGGCAGGCAGAGCATGGTGAATAACTGCAGGCCCACCAACAGGTCAGTGGTGAGTCCTGCTAGACAGGGACCCCACTCCATTGCCAAGTCGCTAGCTCTACTCCCAGAAGCGCTGGGAACCAGTCCAACAGCAATGTTTGTGATCCTTCTTCAGCTAGTTGAATTCAAGTTACAAATATTAACTCATTCAATCCTGAAACCAGCCCTATTAAGTAGATGATGCTATAATTATTTCCATCTTATAGATGAGGAAACTTGTCCCTCAAAGTTATAAGTAGTAAAAAAAGACAGATTTGATCTGATGGCAGAGTTTATCTAGACAGTCTCTCCTCTACTCTCATTTCTCTGAATGCTATGAAAAAACAAAAAAGAAAATTCAGAGACAGACCCACTATGTAGTGTGCCTTAGTTTACAACAAAGGGACAGCAAAAAGGAAATGTAGAACACTGCATCAATCAGATAATCATATTAGGGGAAGAAGAGATGAACCTTGACCTCTTCCTCACACCATACAAAAATCAATTCCAGATAGATCACAGAATGAAATGTGAAAATAAAGCATTAAAGTGTCTACAAGACAACAGGAGACTATCTCCATGACCTCAGGGTAGACAAAGATTTCTTAAACAAGACACAGAAAACACTAATCTTAAAGAAGGAAAAAATATATTTGATTTCATTAAAATTAAAACATCTATTCATCAAAAACACAATTTAAAAAGACTATAAAAGTGCAAAATAAAAATAAAAACAACCCACAATTATGAGGGTAGACAAAATCAAGGAATAAAGAAAGGAAAGCTGTGTATGTGTGTGTTTATAAAACAAAATAAGACTCATATCCTGACAAAGAGAAATCCTATAAATCGCTAAGGATGGAAAAGAAATGCAATGGAGGTGGTAGCTAATATACATTTTGCAATTTATAAATGTCAAAAATCAACATACTGTGTACCTTAAACTTATACACTGTCATGTGTCAATCACCTCTCAATAAAGCTGGGGAGAAAATGGGTGTAAGAAAAACAATCAAAAGAGAAGCACTTTACAAAAGTGAAAAAGGTCACATCATATAAAAAAAAGCTCAACAACTTAAGTAACCATGAAAATGCAAGTTAAACAACAATCAGAAGTTCCCATCCCTGGATAATTGGGAAAGAGTGGCAAAGGTCCTACAGAGTGGCTCTGAGCAACTGGGTCAACGTTTGACAGACTTTTCTGATGCAGGGTTACAAACCAATCCTCTGCCCCCAGCACATTCAAATAAATTCCTTGCCCCTTGGTGTATGTAGGCTCAGCACACAACAAGAAAAGGTATCAAAAGTGGTACTATTTCATATCTACCAAGAAGGTCACCCTAAACTCTGACTTAGGCTATTCTGAAAAATCAGTCAACAACAAACATTCAAATTGTCTTAGGAAAAAGTTAAACAACTTTCTGGAAGGGGAGAAAGAAAACAGGACAACTACAGAATAAAAAGATCTCTCTTGCATCTGTAATTTAAGGAATGCTACTGGACATCTACACTGAGAGCAAAATGCTGAAATGCAATAGAGGGCTATTAACACTGTCTCGTCGGTCCTAGCGATATTCAGTCACAGGGCCTAACTGCTCTCCCAGGTGATTCATAGTCATTAGAAAAGTAAAAACAAGCAAAATACCATAGAATTACAAAACAATTCTGATCTCTGAAGAATTATAAAAGACATTTATAAAAAAGAATACAAAATCGGAGTTCAATTTTATAAAATTAAACATTTTCATTGAAAAAAGACTGGGAGAAAAATCAAATAGCAGCAGTCTTGCTATCTCTGATGTCATCAGTCATGATTTCTGTATTCTTTATAATTTTCTTTTTTTTTCCCAAAATTTATTTAAAAAGCACATACTCAGAAAGTTCTTGTTAAATAGTGAAATCAACAAGGCATTTGGTATTACAGATTTTTAAATACTACCCAAACTCCAGATATAATATCCAAAGAAAGATCAAGGCAAGCAGAGTTTATAGCATTTAGTTAAAACTAGTCTTAGAAGAGAAAGAAAACTAGGCTCAAAATAAGTATGTCTAGTGTAAGAGAAAGGTCACAATAAATAGTGAAAACCACAGCTTTCAGAACCAATGTTGCCTTGTGAAGGGCCTGGGGGCTTCCACAGAAAGGAGAAAACACTGAACAAGGGTTGCCATTAGATTGTTGAAACTACTCCTCCCAGGTGCCATTCTTTATGAAAAAAACAAACAAACATGACCCATTCTGATCTTAGTTAAAAACCCAGAAGGCTCCCCTACAGTTCTACTTTAGATGCTCAGAGAGCATGGCTTTTGCTAGTGCCTGCTGCTATTTACTGGAAAGTCCTAAACATTCAGTAAGAGTCTGAAACAGTGCAAGCAAATATGCCAGTGCTTCCTCATTCCAGACCACTCTATCCTTTGCTTTCTATGCTCAAGCTGCAGTGGCCTCTACCATTATTCTTAAACAAGCAAATTTGTTCCCACCCCAGGACCTTTGCTCTGGCCCTTTGCCTAGAACACATTACCCCTGACTCTTCATATTGCAAGAAAAGAGGAAAAACAGAGGGGGTCAGAGAAAAAAACTCCCTCAGGAAAGTCAGAGATCCAGGAGTTAACGGGACCAGCCTTCCTTCCTCAGAAGAAAATGAAGGTGGTCAGCCTGAGGTCAAAGTTGACATCCAGGAGGCTAGCTTTATACTAACAAGATGACCATGAAGCAAGTAACAGAAGAAACTAAGTATATCACAGTATTGAGTTGCAACTCCTGATCGTAGTATCATGATATGCCATGTAAAATAGACAGGAATAAAATGAAGAAATGAAAACCTATAGATCCTAAAAGGATGTGCGCATCAAGTCAGCCAGTATGTATCCAGATTTTGACTAACTTAAACCAGAACATCTCAAAAAATAAATAGGCGCGCGTGTGCGCACACACACGCCCCCAGAGCATCTCAAACATTTTCACTGAGGGATCCTAAATGCCCACAGAAAATGTTCTTATCCCTTTGGGGCTCATAAGGCATCATCCAAAGCACTCAAATTTGACTCTAAACTTTATTCGGAAAAAAGTCTTATTTTATCTTTAAAATGTGCATAAATTCTGATTTCTATGTTGTAAATCTCATTAAATTTTTTTTAGTGCCTTACCAGTTAAAGTACTGACTCCCCCAATCCATGGTACTACGCCACCAATCTTCTGAAAGCACTGACATCCCAACAAGGTTTGCCATGTTCATACGAAAGCCCTTTAAACTCCCAGCATGCACACCGCAACCTGAGGAACTAGGTTTGGAAATAATACCCTTTGGTAAGCAATCATTCTTAAAATAATAAGTTCTTTAAGTCTGTAATTTCTGGGTGGGACAATAGGTTTTTTCCAGTAAAATTCCTTAAAAAGAAACCTATCTAGCTTAGCTGAATGAGGCTGTTCACAACATGGGCCAGTTGACAGAGCAGAGTGCTCAGAAGAAAAGGGTAAAGAGGGCCCCAGAATCCCTGCTGGAGAATCAAGCAAAGACCTGAGAAAAGGCACAAGTAAAGAAGTAAAAATGCCAGAGGAAAAGAAGTGGGGCATTTGACTTTTCCTTGCAACATAAGAATAAGTGTGGCCTACAAGAAGTACAAGTGGCAGAGGAAGGGGAGGGAGCATCTCATTATCAACTAAGATTTATTGTATACCTGGGGAACAACTGAAATCCTGAAGAGAAATCAGAAACTGGAACCATTAATCCAGATGAATGTTAATGAGAAACATATGAAGTTCTTGTTAAATGAACATGTTAAATTCCAAGCATCTCCCCTATCCCACCCTAACCATTAGTGCATACTTAGACTCACGTTTCTTACAGTTTTTTCCCCCATGTTTCCCTGCTATAAGAAGAAACTATCTTGGGGAAATGATACTGTTTGTACAAACAGACAAACCCTTGGTAATATCTCTTGGTTTAGACTCTCTATCACCTACAATTGCCAAGGCCATGAAAGGAAGAATCTACTGAGGCTTTAAAGAGTACGGTGGGGCCTCCCTGGTGGCGCAGCGGTTAAGCGCTGCGCTGTGGAGCTGTCGGCAGCGGAGACGCGAGTTCGACGCCCGGCTGGGGAGAATCCCACATGGTGCGGCAGACCTCTCCTGCCTCACCCGCTGTTCCCCTCAGCAGTGTATTTCTGATCTGCCTGTTCTGCTACCTGCTCTGTCTCTGGTGAACCCTCTCGCCGCCCCACGCCTCTGGCCTGTACCCCAACTTGTATGTATAAATAAAATAAATAAATAAATAAATAAAATAAAGAGTACGGTGACAGTGAGGAAAACAAATGTGCCAATGAACCAACAAAGCATAGAAAACTCTCTTTATAAAACCATGAAAACATAAGACTAACAGTGACACACATCATCTATGACACATTTTTACATTCACTAGAACAGACATTAAGGAGCAAATAAAAACAAACTTTTTTGTAAAGGTCTGATTATTCTAGGAATCCCCTCACCTAAATATTTCAAAGTATCTTATCTTGAGCCAGATATTGGACCTGAACCCGAAGCTAGAAAAAACACTGAGCCAGAAAAAACACTGCATAACGGAAGTCAAGTCAGAGGCATCAGGTTTTAAACTTCTGCCTCTAATTACCCCAAAGACACTGATACCTGACTTTTCCCACAGTTCCAAAAGAATATAGAAAGCATAACTACCAAGAGAAAACAAAAACGGGAAAGAAAAACCAAAGCCAAAACATCTCACAATGGGTCACGGGTTCCCTTGAAAACAGTCCTTAACTTCCCAATAGCCAAAGCCTCCACTTTCTAGCATGGTAAAGAATGGCAGGTGTTAGCCTGAGTCAACATTTAAAAAGGTCAGTATCAAGGTGAAGACAATGCCCCAACTTACTGCTGCAAGGCTAAAAATAGCTCTAACTTCGACAGTCACTTTCTACCGTGTCCTTCCCACCTTTGTAAAGGTTTCATCATCCTCCGGGCTTCACCTATTTCCTTCCAACCTTCCCCTACAGCTCCAGAAAGTCACCAAGACCTGTAGTTTCCACTGTAAGACTGAAGATGAAAAGAGTTAAGACTGAAGATGAAAAAGGTCCAATGCCACTACAAGTTGGGGACAAGGGGAGGGGCTAGCCACAAACCAAACAGGAGAGCAAGGGGAGGGCTACAGCTATAGAGGTGCAGTTCTCTCCCAGTAGAAACAGCGAGTAGTTTCTGGAAGTGGCCAGGAGGCAGACCAGCACTACTGCAGATGCAGTAAGCTTTCTGGAGTTGTGAACCCGAGAATCTCTCCCCCAGACAACTCCCTCAGGTTCACGCAGCAGCATTATAAGGATAATTTCAGGAAACTCACAAACTGTTCATGGTTATCCTCACACCTACCTGTAGGACCACATGAAGGGTCCATGACCAGCAAGCTACAAAGTCTTACACGGGGACTCTGCCACTGACGTCTCCATGACTTGGGCGAGTCTACTCCATTCTCGAATATTTGAACTGAGTCTGCACACCTGTCAGGGATGAGCTAAATGCTAAAGGTCCTTCCAAGACCAACTTGAGCTTTACGTAGAGAAAGAACAATTCATATCCTGATAAGGAGCATATGAGTTCGCTATTGATGTGTTCCAGAAACTACTCGCTGTTTTTACTGGGAGAGAACTGCACCTCTATAGCTGTAGCCCTCCCCTTGCTCTCCTGTTTGGTTTGTGGCTAGCCCCTCCCCTTGTCCCCAACTTGTAGTGGCATTGGACCTTTTTCATCTTTCATTTTCATCTTCAAATCTCTGACTTCTCATGATGGATGACCTGAGAAATCCAACTGGAAACAGCAGACTCTCCAAGCAAAATTCCATTAGAAGACAAGGCCACCTCTGTCATCTCCTAGAATCACTCACCATCCAGCAGGTCCTCCTCGTCATCCCTGTCATGTTCCTCCACTGCCACCTCCTCCTCCTCCTCCTCCTCCTCCGCATCCTCCAGCTCCACGTCCGGGTCCACATCTGGATCGCTCCCTGAGGCAGATTCGTCTGACATGGCTCCCAGAGGTCCTCAGTGGGCATTACCGACTCATGGTCCACTGCAGGGGTCCTGGAAGGACAAGAGGCATCAGAATCACCAGAGGCTTCAAATAGGGCTATGACTCTTGCAAAGAGACAACGCCAAAGATGAACTCCCTAGAGCTTTTCTAAGCAGGGCAAGCGAACCATACCTGAATTTCAAGCTTCCCCACAAGAATACTGATCCTGAAATATGTTTTGGTGGATTCTCTACCCAGCTCAAGCCTCTCTTACTTGACTGGACAAGTAAACATATTAGTGACCAAACAAACAGAACCCCTATTTGTTCATTCCTTTATAATATCAATTATTTCCTGAGAACCAACTCTATATAAATATTTACATATATGTAGATATAATCACAAGCACTATACTAGACTTTATGAATACTGTAATAAGCAAAACAAAGCATGTTAGAGAGTGTTAGGAGAAACTAAAGGAGGTACATGACAGGAGGAACTGGTAGTTTGTTTATATGTGGTTAGGGGGTATCAGAGAGAAGTTTTCACTGAGCTGAGGCCAGAAGGAAAAGGAGCCACAGAGACATCAGCAGGGAGTGTGTTCCAGGCAGAATGAGCAGCAAGGGCAGGATCCTGCGGTGGTAGTGCTTAAGGAGCAGGGAATGGGTACTGCCTGGAAGCAGGGCAGTGTCCTACAAGGAAGACAGCCCACTCTCCACCTAGAGGAAAAGCTTCCACTGGGCAGTTTGTTATTCACACTCTGTCACTCCCCCAAGCACGTGGACAGCCTAAGGCTCTCCCTGGCTCAGAATGAGCCTGTACCCATCTCCACTCTCAGGCTCTGCCCTATCTCTTGGCTTAGTCCAGCTCCATTGCTTCCAAGAAGTTTTTGGGAACGGCCCCAGCTTTCTAGGATCACATTCCCTCTTCTGAATTCTAGCAGTCATACTGACCACATTATCAACATTCACTGAGGTTTCATATGGGCCACCTAGCAAAACAGGAAGCCTCCTGACCAAATACTCAGGGCCTCAGAATCCTGAGGACAGGGATTTAGTTAGGACTTGTTTCTTTGTATCCTTGAGCATGTCCAATTCATTCATTTACATTCACTCCCTCATTAGCCAATCTGCTCTACTGTATCTACTATGCGTCAGGCACTGTGTTTATCTGCATTTCTGTCTGTCTGTGTCTTGTTTCACTTTACTATATATGACTATAAAGGTCATTTTTCTTGAGGGGGGAAAACACCCAAACAAGTAAAGAGAAAGCTAGATGGAAAATTCTATGATAAAGCAAACATAGCAAAATGTTACTATGAAGATTCACTGACCAACTATTTCAATATTTCTGTGTATTTCAAAATTTTCACAATCTAATGAGGTGGGGCACAAAATAAATAATCTTTTACAAGACAAACTGCTGCAGATAACCACATCAACAATCAGAACATCTAAAATTCCTCCCATCTCCAAAAATAAAAATCGAAACACAAGTCTCCAATTATTCAACACAAAAACTATTACAGACCTAAAACCTTGTAAGGTCCAAAAACAACTTGAAGCTGAGCTTCTATGTTCACCTGAAACAGAAATAGAAACAAAATGAAGCAAACTAGATCCTTTAGCACTTTAGAAAACCAGAACTTAAGTTTAAGACTGCTCAGTTAAAAGCCACAGGAATTATGAAAGTGTGTGGTCCCGATGGGTCATGTACTCAGCCTCTCAAAATAACTAAAGCAAAGAACAGCTATGAAATATTTAATATAAAATTGAAATGTCTGCATTAACAATGCACTTCCCAAAACATCTACAAAGTAAATAGGGAAGAAAGGTGATCCACAAATACAAACGAACATAACTAATTCTGAGCTACCACGAACTGAGTGACAAAGTAGAGTCCAAATCTTTAGCTCTCTAGTTTTTAGAAAAGAAGTAGTAAATCAAATAATAGCAGCTTTAGAAGTGAAATGTATTTCTGAACATCAGCATGATAATTCATTAGCAACCTCTACGGGTTCAGAAGTCAAAGTTTGTAAAGTTTTTAACCCCTCTGTTTCATCCTGACTGCTTGAACCAAGTGTTTTCACTTTCAGTGTGCTTGCCTGATTAGAGATGCTTAACAGAACAATTTTTTGGGGGGTGGATTCCCAAGTTTTATGTGAGAACTCATACAAAATATTCCGGATAATGAGCTTTCATCTTCTTCCTCCACTTCATCCTAGTTAACCTGGAAGTAACTCTCTTTCCTGTTAGTAACTAAGTGCAACTAATCACATAATTATTCTTCTTCATGTATTTTTTGGTGAGATATTTCAAATACCTTTTGGAAAAAGGCACCTCAGAAGTTAGTCATGGGGTCTTCCTGGTGGTGCAATGGGTTAAAGTCTCAGCCTATGAAGCTATCAGCGGCCACTGCAGCACAAGTTCAATCCCTGGCCAGGGAGCTTCCCATATGGCGCAGCAGACCTCTCCTGCCTCGCCTGCTGCTCCCCTCAGCAGTGTACTTCAGTCGATCTATCTGTTCTGCTCCCCGCTCTGTCTCTGGTGAATCCTCTCACCACCCCGTGGCCTCTGGCCTACACCCCAGCTCTTGTATGCAAAAATAAATAAATCTTAAAAAAAAAAAGTTACAGTTGCTCTTGCTCCATTCTATGGTCACAATCCCCACTGATATTCCCAACTTTCCCACTCATTTTGATTCTCTCCTTCAACAGCTAAAAATTGGCAGATCAAAGGTGAACTTCAGAGCCTTTTTTTTTTGGCCCCACTTCACTACAAGTTTTTTTCATAGGTACCATGGCGGCAACAGACAATAGGGTAGATAAGAATTTTTAATTTGGAAGTACATTTAGATAATCTGAATAACTGCCACTTTAGAGAAGAAATTGTGTAGTAGTGAAAGAGTGACAATCACTTATACACTTATGAACAGTAATAAGGAAAAAGCCTCCAGCAAACCCTCAGTTAACAAACATCTTCCAAAAAACTTCAGTCCCAAGCTCCTGATAGAAGTATCAGATAAATATCCAAAACCACATATATTATTAGACATGGACCCAGAGCCCTACTAAAACATTTTTAAAGCAGAGGTCACTTTAAACTAGTACCTACACTATCAGATGCCCACAACAGAGAAGAAATTGGAATTCCTAAATCCCACCAAATTTGTTTTTCTCTTTCCCTCCTTTCCACAAGCCACTAAATTTCTTTACAAAGATAACACAAAGAAATTTCTTCTTAGTTCTTTAGACACACACCAACTACTTAAGGGCTAGGACCTGCTATTGTTCAAAAAAGTAAAAAGGAAAAAATGGCAGGTAGAAAGCTGGTCCAGGGGGCACAGCAGTACAATTATGTTGTGTCTCTTAAGGGGTTTCACCCCCACATACAGATACTTTCCTTTCAGAACACAGGGAAGGCAACCCTGGTTCAAGAAATTAGCTCTTAGAACTGCTTTAGCAAACATGAGGAAAAGGCTGATAAAGAAAAAAAAAAATGCATCTCCCCCAATGTTCCTCATTCCAAGTAAAACACCGCCTCAATCTCTAGGAAAGAGCAGTTCTGCCTCCAATACACAGATAAACCAGGAGGGTGACTGTAGGTGTGTTGCACCTAAATGAAGACCTGTATTCCTACAAAGCAAATTCTAGGAATCAAATTCAATTTTAATAGACTAGAGAACTAGCTATTAAAAGAAACTCTAAAGAGAACCACTATTAAACACAAATATTCTATCCTAAGTAGTATGTTAATAAATCTACAGCTTATTATATTGAATTTGCTAAAAGGAGGCTGTAATTATAGAGAAACCCACAGCCAATCTCAACCTAACCCCTCACAGTAATCTTGAGAACGAAGGAAAAGGTTCTGCTGCCCTGCTAAGTTCAAAGACAACGCCACCTCTACAGCACGATACCTGGTGAAGAATCAGGGAATTAATTACGTGGGCACAGTCCTTAGACACACCCTGCGGGAAGAATACACAGGGAAAAACACACAGAGTTTTTGTTCACAAAGCAGACCATGCTTGGAAAGTCCACTCTGAAATCATAGAAACACATGAACACATATTGCCTCACCACTAAGGAGCAACCTTTTTACATCCAGAGATGTTTTCGTGGTTCTCAGCAGCATCCTGATACTGCCTTTGATATAAAAGAATCTGTTCCAAACAGTCATGTCCTTATTAATTTTGGTGACTTAAGTGGTAAGCATTAAATTTCTTCAAATGATCTCAAAGTAACTTCACAGCAAGTGGCATTCATGCTTTTTTTCCCCACTAAGAATAAAACAAAACCATGTATTTACTCTAATTTACAAGGGGTAAAGGTCTTTTTAGAGCATAAAAACATGTGGTCCTAAGTTTTCTGCTGTACCTTTTCAAGGAACTCATTAGAGTTCAAGAATTTATAATTCAGGACCTCCCTGTCGGCACAAGAGGTTAAGTCTCAGGCTGTGAAGCTATCAGCAGCCACTGCAGCACGAGTGCGATCCCTGACCAGGGAGCATCCCACATGGCGCAGCAGACCTCTCCTGCCTTGCCCGCTGTTCCCCTCAGCAGTGTACTTCAATAGATTTGCCTGTTCTGCTTCCCACTCTGTCTCTGGTGAATCCTCTCACTCCCTGCACCTCAGACCTGCACCCCAGCTCTTGTATGCATAAATAAATAAATATTTTAAAATATTTATAATTCAAAGAGGGGGGGCAAAAGAGTTCAGTCCATATATATAGTGCTCACTGTGTGCCCACAGGGTTCTTTCAGTCTGTTGAGCGAGCCACTGTGGATCTTGAAAATTATTTCTAAACATCTTTCCTGTGCAAGACAAAGATCCAGTGTGTACTTCGAACTTCCATATGACCCAAATGTCTTTAGATTATGTCAGTTACTTAAAAACACATTTAATACACACAAAGCAGTACAGATCAAAAAAAACCAACAAAGCTCAAAATAGTGTTTGGAAATCTAATGAAGAGTTCTGGCAATTTGGAACTTAAACAAAATGAGAAAAAAAAAAAAAGTAGACAAACTCCTTCAGACTTCAAGCAGCAAAGCCTCAGGCGATACTCTCCCCCAAAGATAATGTAGCACAGCCAGGGCCAGGACCTCAGCATGAAGCACAGCAGAGGCACTGAAGCCAAGTTTATAAAATAGGTCAAGAAACCTAAATTCTAGCCATAACCCTGGAAAATTAGCTGCATGACCTTGAGTAAGCTAATTTTCCCTCAGTTTCTATTACCCCCCTTATTCCAATCCAAGAGAGAGATGGACCCAATCTCATCTTCAAGATCTCTTTGAGATTCTGAGACAGCATTTTTAACGGGTAGTCCAGATACCCCACGGGATCTTGAAATCAAAATCATGCAGGAGCTACAGAGCCCTTCAAAGTCCAAGAGAAATCAATGGATTTTAATACAACAGAATATAAAAAGTTCCCTGATGTGGTTTCAAAAATCAAAATTACAATTAACCTTGAGGAAACTACCACTTGTTACGTTTCTGGCATAGTACCAAAGAATACCCATAATGATCTGAAAAGGTTATTAAAATATACCTCCCTTTTTCAACTAAATTTCTGTGGGAGATTAGTTTTTCTTCAACAATATGTCAACAAAACAAAACATCACTACAGACTAGACGCAGAAGCAGATTGAACTCTCTCTACTCAAGCAGGCATTTTCAAAATGTAAAATAATTCCACTCTTCTAATATTTTTGTTTTGGAAAACCCAGGGTTTTTTTTCCATTTAAAATGTTATTTCTGTTAACATTAAGTTTATTATTTTTAAGTAAAGTAATACTTTTTTGTTTCTCAGCTTCTGTTTTAACATAGCAGCTACTAATCAATATGACCCATATAAACAAAAGGTATTTGGGGGCTTAGTACAAAAGAAACCAAAAAGTTTTAGAACTGTTATTCTAAGACAAAAAGAATCTAAGAGCTATGGTCTCTTCCCCTAAATTTTCAAGTATCACAAGAAAGAAAAATTAACATTTAAAAAATGTAACAAGCATGGGTCTCCCTGGTGGCGCAATGAGTTAAGTGTCAGCACTGTGAAGCTATTGCCAACCACTGCAGCAGGAGTTCAATCCCCAGTGAGGGAACTCCCCACATGGTGCAGTGGATCTCTCCTGCCTTGCCTGCTGCTCCCCTCAGCAGTGTACTTCAGTAGATCCGCCTGTTCTGCTCCCCACTCTGTCTCTGGCGAATCCTCTCACTACCCCACATCTCTGGCCTATACCCCAGTTCTTGTATGCATAAATAAATAAATCTTTTTAAAAAATAAAAATATAACAAGCAGAGAACCACATTACATGAACATCATAAAATACTAAAGCAGTTCCATACTATATTCAAATTTTAAAAACTACAAGTTTAATCTGATATTTAAATGATATACACATGTTATTTTATAAAATGTAATTAACTGTCACACTATAAAATGTAATAAACTTTCTCAATGATTGAAGTTAATACTATATTTGCAAAGTCAAATTTTTGCTTTACCACTGGATCTCTGCTATCCACACGCCTCTTAAAAGGGCCAAGGGCTGAGCCTCCCCCTCCAAAGTTTCCTTACACCCTTCATCCACGAAGTCACTCAGTAGCATATCCCTGCAGGGTCAATTCCAGGTATTCTGAATAAGTAGGAGTGAAATTCTAGAAGGTCACTGCTGTGGGAAGCAAATCAAAGATTCATTTCATTCTCCATGGAGTGAGCTAACTGGGAAAAAAAAAGAAGTGGAGAGTGGGGAGGACATGGCAAAGGTAGGCAGGAGAGAAAACCAACAACTGGGGTGGGCAGATGAGAGGTAAAGCAGGGATGACAGCTTTGGCTGTGAGAAGCCTATGTGACAGATCCACTGTTCTCCAGAGAAATCTGGACTCTGTAAAATTTCTCTCTCTCTCTCTCTCACGCGCGCACACACACACACACACACACGAGCACACATATGTGCACATACATTAAAACATCCTGTCAGTGTAATCTGTAAGGGCCCCAGATACCTGAATTCAGGGGATGAGACCAGAGTAAAAGCAATTCTGGTAAGATATGTTACAATTCAACCTGTGGCCCTAAATCTCCCTTCATACAGCTCTAACTTCTTAAAATGGGGGTTACAGAGACAAGGCCACAGAGCAGAACCACAGATGGCCCACTCTGCCTAGGTTTCCAGAGTCTAAGTCAGTCCTGAGTCCAAGTCAATCTAAAAGCAGATCAGGTTTATCTGCTAGATAGTGAAACTGAAGAGGCTTAGAGAGAAGCCAAATCATGTTCTCTGCCCATTCCCTCCAATATCCCCACTACCTCATCCACGCCTCACCAAACCCTCGAAGGCTCCTCCCTCTCTTCAGAGGTTAATCACAAAGCCACAGAGCCCAGTTTGGGTGCCTCAAACCCAAACAAATAAAAGCTGTGTGGAGCGTGATGTGCCCTTCACAGTCTTGCAAATATCCAGTATGAACTCTGGAACAACTGCTCTTTATGTAGTCAACCTACCTCCCAGACACAATCAGAAAAAGTTCTATTTGGGTAGCATTTTAACAGATCAGAGCTTTACAAAATAAAACCATAGCAGGGAATCTACATGAATCCTATGATACAAATAATAACCAGTACTTTCCTGAGTGGATGCTGATCACTTTTTATTTTCAATGATCATTGCTTTTAAAATAGCTATACCTACATGACACATAGGTTTTATGCTGTGGTTTTTCCTAATTGGTTATCTACAATTAATAAGTAAATGAGTGACTACTGTTTTCTGATGTATATTCATAATTTAAAAATATTCTACAGGGAAAATACAATATACTAATGTTATTGTATATGTTACTCAAGTTTTTCCACTGTTGCTTTACCAGTGGCTTGGACACTGTGAACTTATTTCCTTAAATACATAAACAAAATCCCTGGCTCCACTTGTCAAGTTCTGAATGAAGGGTGACCTCTCAGTTATCTACTGAAAGCTAGCCCTTGACACCACGTTTTGTAAAGGGAGCCCCCCCCACCCGCAAAAGGAAAGAAAAATGAATGGTAGTCAGGTGCTGGAAAACATCCCAATTCCAAAGGGATTTAAGCGACAAATCACTGTAAAACGTTTATATCTGCAAAGTGCAACTGAAAGCTTGAAGACCCATTATCTCTTGACTTTCCATTTATAAAAATAAACATTTACTTTAGAGGAACAGGTAACTTGCACCTTTAAAATACTAAGTGTCACATTTCCAGTTAACTTATATGAGCAATTAAACGATACACGAATTTGTAAATGAAAATTTCAAATGGGGTACTATGAGGTTGATACAAATACCCTATCGATTTATAAGGAAAAAAAGAAGCACAAGTGAACCAAATCCATTTCAGATGTAGTTTTTCCGTATTTCCAATGGCTTAAAAAAAGTGATTATGAGAATTAGGAGACAGCTAACAGAACCAATGAGAATCTTTATTAATCTAAGCAATTCAAAATATGAATAAAGTCTAACCATCAGCAGTCTATTAGTTACTTCCCCTTCCCTTGGCTGATACACCAGTACATAGAGCATGCTAAAATGATAAAGAATTGAATTACACAAATGAAATTCATTCAAATAATCCCACTCCTCTCAAACAGGCAGCACCTTGACCTTGAATCCCATAAGGAAGTCAGGATCAAAATGAGTATCAGAAGAACCCTGGGATTGTGTATGCCCTACCAAACATGTAAAATAATTCTCAAAGAGCTATTTCAGATTAGAAAAAAGCTAAATGTAATGTAGGATCCTGAATTACATCCGGGACTGGAGAAGAAAGTAGCTAGAAAGCCAGTAAAGAGGACAGTAGGCGACCCAAGTGAATATGGACTACAGATTAGAGTACTGTATTAATATTATCTTTACTGATTTTAAGGATTACTCTGATTATGTAAGAAAATGTCCTGAGGAAAAACACAATAAAGAATTTAGTGATAAAAATAAATAACCTAAAAGACAGTTAACAAAAGAATAAAATCACCTGTTCCCAATCTCCAAAGATTTAAACACTCAATAAAAAATACAAAAATGTTTAAAAGAACAGATCTGAAACATTACTTAACCAGTTCTCTATAGTTAATTAGTAGCAAATTAGTAACAAACTTCCTTTTCTTTAAGACACAATAACTTAGGGTTAAAAAGGCTAATTATGCCTCCTAGCAGCCCCATGCAGACAGGATGTCCTCTATGCTAGAAGGTAAGCCCCTCTCTCTATTCCCCTGAGCCCAGTAGGAACTGGAACCATCTCTGAGGCAAGTCTCACTTGGGTTCTCTCTAAAGACTCCAGTTCTGATCAATGTCATAAGCAAATGGCATCCTACTGGCAGGTAGAAAATGGAATCACCAGTTTGTCCTCCCTCCTTATGGAGATGTGGCCCAGTTCTGAACAGTCTTCCAAGGAGATTTTCATAAGCTATCTATATTATATATTTCACTGTTATGGCCAAGGTTATTCAACTTGTGCCCAGTTGTTTGGCTTTTTACATATAAATACACACACACACACGCACACACACGGTATTATAGAAGTAACTTACGATTCACACCTAATCAGAGTTACATAAGTAAACTTGCCCTGTAAGTCTCTCTAGTCTATCACTGATCAAAAATACTGGAGAAAACAATTACATCTGAGTATTAGCAAGAAAGTGCACTTGACTTAAAACTTAATAGTGAAGTAGGAAAAGGCTTCCCCTTTCAAACTAACACTCCTATAGCTAGCATCTCTGGGGTAAAGCATATGGAAGTCTGGACAAAACTTGAGCTATAGTTT
This sequence comes from Scalopus aquaticus, assembly GCA_004024925.1. Classification (NCBI taxonomy): domain Eukaryota; kingdom Metazoa; phylum Chordata; class Mammalia; order Eulipotyphla; family Talpidae; genus Scalopus; species Scalopus aquaticus. The sequence continues at coordinate 30,867 of PVIJ01006456.1, read as the reverse complement.
TTGCAAGTAAAAAGAGGAGGAACTGCAGGGGAAAAAAATCTTTTTATAAACAAAAACACAACGACGGCAACCCTTGGGAAGAAGGATCACCTGTCAAACACTAGAACATGAACTGTACACAAGCACAAGTCCAGCTGTGTCTCCGCCTTCACTCTTCAGATAAAGACTCTCACTATTCCATGGAGATGAGGCCAAACTTCATTATATAAATTGGAGGCAGAGACTAAAATAATGCACACAGGGACCTCACAGTTAGGAGATATTATCATGGTTGAGAGAACAAAGAGCAAAGGCTGAGCTCAACTAAAAGTTTAAAGAACTACTTTAAAAAAAGGTTAAAGAGAAAGGTAGAAAAGCTAGTGATTTATTCAGTCCAAAGCCAAGGTACTTTCTATGATAAAGACACTGTACCAGGTACTACAGGAGTGATAGAAAACAAGCTTCAAAGATGAAAATACAGGTGTAAAGCAAGAAGCAATAAGACTATGTGACATTAAAACAGAAAAAATGAACAAAAATATAATTTTTGGACACCAAAGAAGGCTGTAGCATGTGAAGAAATACCAAATCAATTCTAATCATCATTTAAAATGATATTCCTAACATTAAAATGAAAAATGACATGATTATCTCACTAGAAAATTTACAATGTGTGAACTCTCTTGATTACAATGAAAATCTACTCTAAACACAGCCACACTCTTTCATCCTCTGGTCGCCAAAGATACTCATTCACCTTAGTACAGCTAAAGGTACATTCAAGGATTACATCATTTCTCTGTAACCAGGGTGAGTCTAAAATTAAACTCCAAACCTCTGCCTCATCAGTGTTCACAATGCCAATCAACAACAACTGGCAACCATCATCCAAGACAATCTAGCTGACTGAGAGTGAAGAATAAAAGTGGAATACCTCGAGACAATTACCAAACTCAAGGACAGAAACTTCAGGTTCTGTTTGGGCATGGGGGTTAATGGAATTCCAATGTACAGGCAGTCAACAAGTAGTTATTAGATATTCTTGTGACCTAGCTCAAGAGGACATGTCCCAGCAACTGCAGTCAAAATAAAAATGTCTCCCCCCCCTATAAAAAAGAGAAAGAAAAAGGGAAGCTAGGGAAAGGATGGGATGAGGAGCTAATCCTCTCCCTCTGCTCACCACAGCAAGTAAGAATGAGGAGTGCAACTCACTGTTACATAACAGTGAAGCTGAACAAAAGAGCCAGTTAAGTTAATGGTACATCTGCAGTGTTATAAACCCAGGGCTAGAGGCTGCCACTTAGTCACGCTAATCAATAAATGACTGAACACCTCACATCAGAGTTATTTCCAGAATCTCCACATAATCTCTCCCATTAACTAAAGTAACAAGAGCCAGCACTTGAAAGCCATAAACACTCAGTAAAGGAAGACCATTCTTACAGGGAGGCAACATGACAGCGGGCTCTTCTCTGTGCTGTAGCCTGTGCTAGATGGGTGGGAAGACTCCTGGGAAGGCCAGTTACCTGCCCAAGAAATCGCCTCAAAGTCTCCTTTCCTTAAAAATAAGAGAAGTGGGGCCCAAGGACTCAAGCATCTCTATAGACAAAAGATGTCATGCTCAATCAGAAAAGAATCTGAGAGACTGAGGAGATTCAACATTTATACATGCTCCTGAAGCTCAGTCCTGACAACTTATGTCGGCTTCCCAAACCATGAAACAAATGACAATTAGACTGAGTAGTGTACAGGAGTGGGAAGGCCTATTTCTTCTCATCTCTGGACACTGATTTCAGAAGTCTCCTATCCTACACTGCCATCAATGAAATAAGAAATTGTTTCCCCCACCTTTATTTGTAAAAATAAATCAAACACATAAACTTGAAATGAAATACTATTTAACAGCATTCTATTATAGACATACAAATAGCATGCACTGAGATAATCCTGCAAAGTTGTAATTGCCCCTCCTTTTCTTTAAAGATTTATTTTTATTTATTTATGCATACAAGAACAAGAGTGTAGGTCTGAGGGGGGGTGGGGGATAAGAGGATTCACCAGAGACAGAGTGGGGTGCAAACAGGCAGATCCATTGAAATACACTGCTGTGGGGAGCAGTGGCAAGACAGGAGAGGTCTGCTACACCATGTGGGTTAGCTCCCTGGCTGGGAGATCGAATGAACCCAAACCACAGTGGCTGGTGATAGTTTGACAGACCTGAGACTTAAACCCCTGAGCCACCAGGAAGGTGCTGCCCCTCTTTTAACTCTTTTTCCTCTACTGTAACATCATATCTGGGCTAGTCTCTCCAACAGGCGATATATGGTTTAGCCAAAAAGTCAGTATCTATGGTTTACTGAATCCTGACATTAATTAATCAGTCTCTTCTTTAGAGGGCTAGAGGAAAAGGCAGACTTCAAGCACCCCTCTTATTTAGTTTATCTATTCTTAACTCCTTATTCTATGTTCATATTTGGCAGGGATAATAAATCTCATATTTTCGTTACATGTAATGGAGGACCCCAAATAGACAGCATTCTACTAATTTGTGGCCCATAGAGGGCATGTGTTGTTTTCCCGTGTAAGGCAGAGACAAATTGCTTCTCTGCTCCAGGGAAGATACCCCGAGCCTGTGGGCTCCTGAGTCCTTACCAGGCCCTGGCTGCAGCCTCAAACACCTCAGAAGTGTTCTATCTAAACATCAGGAAAAGGTGCTACAGTCAACCAAACTCTGAAAAGTCCCTCAGTAGCTGAATCAATTATTTAATTTTGCTTTTTAAAAGTTGTCTCCTGGGCCTCCCCGGTGGCGCAGCGGTTGAGCGCTGCGCTGTGGGGCTGTCGGCAGCGGAGACGCGAGTTCGACGCCCAGACGGGGAGAATCCCACATGGTGGGGCAGACCTCTCCTGCCTTGCCCGCTGCTCCCCTCAGCAGTGTATTTCTCATCTGCCTGTTCTGCTCCCCGCTCTGTCTCTGGTGAACCCTCTCGCCGCCCCATGCCTCTGGCCTGTACCCCAGCTTGTATGTTTAAAAAAAAAAAAAGTTGTCTCCCTCTGGGTTACTTCTAACTAGACATTTTAGTTTTTTTAAGGAAGAGCTAAAAATTATCACAGCATGTTTAGGGAGTTATTTGAAAGGACCTTCAGTGAAAGGAAAAGGATCACATCCACGGAGCACAAGCTGATACCCTACCACCTAGAAGCTAATCCTCCCACACATGGATCTTTCCCAGTGTTAGGGAAAGTTAATACTTTCAATATCTGCAGACTTAAAATAAGTTAAAACTCACTACATGTACTACCAAGTGCTTACATACAGAAAAGTGGGTCTTTCGTTTTTGATTTTTTAAGGAATAAACCCAGCGAAAGGATAAGGCAAATGCTAAATGTATTACTATATTCTAACTGCTGACCCTGATGATTTTTGATAAGTCTTGGGGACAGAGAGTGACACATGGGAATCATGACTTACAAACCAAGAGGTTCTTTTAGTAAAATACATTCTCTATACCCTAATATAAAGAGGTTCTGAGGTCTTAAATAGGGCTGTTCTATGAAACTTCAGCGAAAGAACATAAAACTGAGAATCAATACTTGAAAGCTCATACACCATATGAAACCAACGTCATTATGTAAGGCTACCAGTCAAGAAAGAATACTGGCTAGCATTTTAAAAGGACGACGATGGTTCTACAAAAACAGTTCTAATACTCTAAGTACCAAAATCAGAAGAAAAAAAAAATCCATGCTCTTATGTTAATGACAGGTCACACCCCTTCATGTCAGGAATAAACCCTTACCTACATTAAATTGTTAAAACTGACAAAATAGTTCATTATTGTGGTCTCTGGGCCACAACATTGTTGGTCGCTGGAAAATCTTTCTAGAGTCACATTTCCAAAAATTCTGTTCAGCTCAATAGAACCTTATTTTAACACTACCATCTACTGGAACACTAAGTACAAAGGTCAAGTAAGGAAAAGCACTGAAAGGAGTGAGGCCCAAGGTGAATTTTAAAGAAAAAAAAAAAATGGATATAGTTAGGTAGGGAGCAGTGGTGGAAAGAAAAAGTGCGGGGGTGGGGGGGAGTGTGCAGAGACTTAGACTGGAGAAGTGGGGAAGAAAAGGAGAGTTCTAAGTTAGAGGATTGTATAGACAGTAATTAGGAGACAAGAAAAAGCAGAAAGTGCTTAATGAAATTCAAGAAATTTGTATCACTAGAGCATAAAGTAGAGATATGGGGCAGAGAAGAAAATGAACCTAGAGAAGTAGCAGAGTCAAGTCATAGAGCACCCTGAATACATGCTAAGGAAACTGGATTTTATCCTGCAAAAATAAGAATGACATGACCAGATTTGTCTTTTATAAAGATCACTCTGCACCGATAGGATGTTAGCTAAAAGCACATGTATGCAGTTTCAAACTAAAAGCAAATTTTCAAGTGTGACCTTGGACAACTGTGACTTTATCTCTCTGGACCCGTTTCCTCATCTATAAAATGGAGGTACCCTCTGCCTTCAAGGACTATTAACACTTTGTGGTCCGCTCACGTATTCACGTATTCACGTGTTCATCTAGTCTCCGTTTTTTCACGCCACGGTGGATGTATTTGGAACTATTAGGAGTTATTTCTTTGATCGTACTCAGTCTAGAAGCTTTAATCTCTATGCATTTAAAATTTCATTAAAATATATCCAGTAGTTCATGAGCTGTGTGTGTTTTATTGAATGCTTATACCATTCATGCGGTGTGGCACAGAAAATAGCCGGCACAAGAAGTGTTAAGAGGCTCAAGTGGTAAATGAATATAAATGGAAGCTATACTATGAACATATACAGCTCAGTATTTAACATGTTGTAAGTTTAAAAACATGGCTTGGAAGAAAAATTTGCTGCAAGAAATGTGAAAGGTGGGGTAAGAGGAAATAGGAATGAGAAGGCCAGTTAAAAAGTCAGAGGAAAGTCCAGATTTGAGAACGATTTAGGAGGTAAAATAAATAGGGTTAGTGGAATATTGTTCTTCAAGCCTCACAGACAGCAAAAGGACATATGAGGTTTCTCTTGCAGGTCTCCCTAACCAGGGCCTCAGTACTGCTGTCACCTCCTCCTCAGGCACGGTCCGGGCTATAGACCAGATACCACACATAGCTCAGCTTTTACTATCACCACTGCTGCAGAGATAATAGGTATATCACAGAGTGGGAGCTCTCGGTGTTACAGACCCAGGTTAATGGCACCATTTAAGTGGAGTAAATTATTTAACGTCTCCTCATCTGGGATAATGACACCTACACTTCTGGTGCTGCAAGGGTTCACACAGCACACGACCCAGCAAAATATAATAAGCATGCAACAACTTAGCATGGCACAAACAAACTCTGTGAGATGTGAAACTTATTTTACACTGTCACTCACAAATAGCTATAGCCTTACTATAGCTGCAGCCCATCTGGAAGCCCCTGTATGCTGTGAATGCCTAGTACACATTAGTACATTGTTCTCAGACAGGCAACCAATGTTTCACGTAGGGAGAGCTTGTTTTTATTTCCAATATGCGTGCAGTATCTTACACCGTAATTTGTGCTATCTGGTTCCTAAACAAATAAAACTGGTTTCTGAGAGTTCATCTCTGGAGACAGCAGCTGGGATACTGTACAGTTTCACCCAAAAGTTAAGTAAATACTTGGCCTCAAGCCCAGAAAACAGAGTTCCTCCCAGACAAAACTGGATAAACCAAGTCTACAAACAATAAGTGGGCAAAACAGTAGGGAAGGAAAGGGAAGAACATGGAGACAATAACCACACTAAAAGGCCCACCCATAGTCAAGAAAAGGAACCAGGGCCTCCCTGGTGGTGCAACCGGTTAAGTCTCAGCACTATGAAGCTATCCTCAGCCACTGCAGCACAAATTCGATTCCCATATGGCGAGTTCGATTCCCACAAGGCACAGCAGACTTCTCCTGCCTCGCCCACTGCTCCCCTCAGCAGTGTACTTCAGTAGATCCGCCTATTCTGCTCCCCACTCTGTCTCTAGTGAATCCTCTCACCACCCCACACCTCTGGCCTACACCCCAGTTCTTTTATAAATAAATAAATCTTTTAAAAGAAACAAACAAAGAAAAGGAACCAAGTAGGGCTCTGGAATATATCAGTTCAGACCTTAAGCAGTCAAGTAAAGCAAGTTACTAAGTGTTAAGACACCAAAGTTACCAAATGAAAAATATCTGGGACATAGGTAGTCTCCCTGTTAAGCCAGAGATAAGATTTACAGAAGCAGCAAGAACCAGATGCCCTACCCACATTAAGTTTCAAGATTTCTTATAAGAATTTAGGAAGTTAGAGAGATATAATGTAGAAGAAGAAGAATATCAGCAGAAACAAAATCTAAACACATTAAATGTGAAAGAGTACCTAAATCTACTTCAATAGGTTATTTTATTCATGTTGCTACTGTTTCACAGATTTCATTTCTCATGTGGAATGTACTGATTATATGCTTCACAAGGCACTCTTTGCTACTTTCACTTATGGAATAGTAATATATAGAAGTGACTCTTCAAGGGAGCAGAAAAACATGCCTCAACATGGAATTTTCTCCAAGAGGCTGCCATAGCACATGGCTCTGATTTTCACAAAATCAAGTCTTCCTCTAATCATCTAAATTAGGTTTTAAGACATTTAATCTGCAATATCCACTGCACAGTCAGTAGACAGATGAAGAGCAAGTCTAACAGGCCATCTGACAGAGATCAAGTGACAAGTCTCTGATAAAAGAATTTGGGCTGAGACCACCAGCTAGGTCCATTGGTATATTCTAATTTGCCCTAACCCAAGCTTGGAAGATAGACTTGGTGAACTTAACAAAAATCTACCAATATAAGATACAAATGGCAGTCAAAGGACCTCCTGATCTATAAGAAGAAGAGCTTTTCCAAGAAAATAGACACAATAAGCAAATTTCAGGGGAAGATTTTCAAAGCCAACTTACAATATAATAAATAGAAAGCACAATATAATATATAAAAAGCTCTCAATTTAAAAAATAAAATTACAAATACTGTGCAAGTACTTATATATGCATGGGGAAAAAAAAAGACAAAAGGAAATGCACCAAAAGATTAACTGCTTTTATCTGTGGGTGGTAGCATTACCAAAAAGTTATTATTTTCTCCTTTTTTTGTTTTACAATAAATATAATTGACTTATAACTATAAAATCAGCATTTTATCTCTATACGTGTGTGCTCTCTGTGTAAAGTCAAGCTATTAGTGAACAAATCCTCCCTCGTTAAAATCCTGTTCAGCCTTATCCCTGTCTTTAGCATCATCACTTTTCAGGCTGTGACTGCCAATTGGTCACATGGGCAAGATGAAGTGACCAAGCAGGGCAAGATCTAATACTGCCAGCAAAAGGTCACTAGACATCTACTACAGGCCTCCCATCTATGCAAGGTAAAGATGGGGTCTAACTCTACAGATGAAAAAGGACCAATAGTTACAGTAACCCTTGAAAAGCCTGTTCAGTTGCCCGCATATGGTTTTATCTCTATATTCCTATACATATATACAGAAAATAATTCCAAAAGTACATAATATTCAGAAATTAAACCCCTCATATATTTTGCTGCCTGGACTAGCCCAGGGCTCCAGCTTCCAAGCTTTCCCTTTTTATCCTCCTTCTTGTCATTTTGTTTTTTGTTTTCAGGGGTTTTTTTTTTTGGTTACAGTTATACACACACACACACACACACATACACACACACACACGCACACACACTTTTTATTTTTTACATTATTCTTCCCTTTTGTATATGCATACTTTCTCCTTTCAGGTGTAGTCCCTGTAAAATTCCCATTACCAATTCACCAGATAATCACCATAGTCCCTTGTGTTCTTCCCTCCTCTGTTTTGATCCCTCTCCCTCCCCAGCAGAGTATCTCTGGTTAACAACTGCCTGTTGATTTTGTTTTTTGATTTATTGTGTTTTTTTTTAACCTGATCCCTTATTTGGGTCCCCTACATTCCTCCTATAAATGAAACCATCCGATATGTTTCTTTTTCTTTCTGGCTTATTTCACTGAACATAATCACTTCACGCTCCAACCATGTTGCTGTGAATGGCATGAGTTTATCTTTTTTGATTGTTCAATAGTATTCCATTGTGTATACTGACCACATCTTCTTGATCCAGTCTTCTATTTTTGGGCATTTGGGTTGTTTCCATATCTCTTCTTGTGATTTTGAACAAACCTCTGTAAGTAAATAATTCTCTATGATCCTCAATTCTGTTGTTTTTTTTCCCTATAAAATGCCAACGCATCACCATGCCACCTAAGTAATTTCTCTCCTGCCTATTTTGTCAAGCATATTAACTGTAACAACCATAACTGCATCCACTACCTGTGGATACTCATTCACTGAGTAAAATGATAAATAGAAATTACCTGACTATTTGAGTCATTATATCTTGCTCTCTCTTTTTTCGTTTTGCAAAATGCATAGTTGTATGGTTGAATTTAGATGTAATTCCACTATGTAATTACAGCACCTTTGTATTAGGAATGCAAAAAAGGAATCTTTAGTGTTGGTGAGTATGCCATAAATCTAATTAAGTACACAGTTCAGACTACCTTTATTAAATGCTTAATGAATGATAGAGACCCCAAAGCAACAGAATTCAAGGAAGTAACAGAACCTGAGATTTGGATGCTACTGGAAGACTACCTGGAGGACGCAAACCTTGAAACAACCTTTGAAGCAGGGTAAATTTAGACAAGTGAGGAGGGGAGAAGACACCCCCACAGGAATCATGAATGGATCTGAGGAATGCTGAAAAGGCAGAAAGTGTCAGATTTTCTGGAAAGGAGATAAAATGTTCATCAATAAATACTGATAAGGGATCTACTATTAACCAGTACTGGTAGGCAATACAAATATACGGATGAGAAAACCCTAGTTACACAGTGATGACTAGAGTCCTCCCGGGATTATCCAGCCTACTGACACAGATAGGTAAAGGTACCTGAGCAAACTGGTAAGTAAAGCAGATATCTAATGTTCTTCCATAAGCTGATGAATGGATAGACAAAGTGTAGCAAATGTATAGCAATAGAAGGGAATGAGATAGTGATACATGCTACAATATAGGTGAACCTGGAAACATGACACTAAATAAAACAAGTCTGTCACAGAACACCACATATTGTATAACTAACTTCATTTATCTGAAATGCCCAGAAGAAACAAATCCATAGAAACAGAGCATAAATAAGTGGTTACCAAGGGACTAGGGGGAGAAAAGGGAGACTGCTTAATGAGTACAGGTTTCTTTTTGTAATAATGAAATGTTCTGGAATTAGATAGTGGTAATGGTTGTACAATTTTGTGAAGTTAAAACTACCAAATATTTTTAAATGGTTAAATTTATGGTATGTGAATTATACTTCCGAAAGGAAGGAAGCAAGAAAGGGGAGAAGGGAAGGGGAGAGAGGAGAAAAGAAGGATGGACCAAGGTTCTACAGGACAGAGTAGGAAATTGTTTTGCCTGGAAAGGATGGGGAAGGCTTCCCAGAAGAGACAACAGACAAACTCAGCTTTCCTTACACAGAGAAGGGTGAAGTCATTCAAGGAGCGGGGATGACACACACAATTGCACAGATTTAAGAGGCTGGAGGGAGTAAATGGGGAGAGTGCAAGAGACAGCAATGGACAGTTCAGATCTTGATCTAGCAGTGTCCCAAGGACCTTGCTATAGAGTCTGAACTCTATCTTACACAAAGATTAGCAAATATGTGGCACTTGGCACTACTTTCCTGTCTGTATCTATGGCAGATGTAACTATTATGCCATTGAACCTTTTTCTGCTGAGCTCAGAAGTGGACTCATTATCTGTCTCCACTCAATACTCTCCCTAATCCGGGCCTCTCCGGTGGCACAGCGGTTGGGCGCTGCACTGTGGCGCTGTCGGCAGCTGCGACGTGAGATCAACGCCCAGCCGGGGAGAATCCCACATGGGGCAGACCTCTCCTGCTTCACCCGCTGCTCCCCTCAGCAGTGTACTTCTGATCTGCCTGTTCTGCTCCCCACTCTGTCTCTGGTGAGCCCTCTCGCCGCCCCACACCTCTGGCCTGTACCCCAGCTTGTACGTTAAAAAAAAAAAAAAAACTCTCCCTAATCCCATGGGAATCACTAAAGATCTCTAGTAGAACGGTGGTATCATCTGAATCCCCAATTCAAAAACACTGGTGGCATAAAGGCAAGGAGATCAGGTAAGAAGCTCTAACTAAGTCTGAGCAAAAATGTAATGAGACCCTGAACTACAGCAGTAGTAGTGAGAAGGGAGAACAGGGAAACATTAGCAATGAATTTTAAGACTTCAGTAGCCAACTGAAGTCCCATGAGAGAGCCTTGTTCACGACTACTCCAAGGCATCCATCAAAGTACCTGGTACATGGGAAGGGCTCCAAAATATTAACCAAATTGTTAAGTACTTTTATCTACATTTTCTTATTAAATTTTCTCAATAAGACCATGAAGAAAAATAATATTCTCCTCATTTCAAAGATAAGGAATCTAAGGTTAAGACAGATTAAATGACCTGACCCTAGAATACTCAACTAGAGAGTGGTAGAATTTAATTCCAACCCAGACTTTAAATTCCAGACTCCAAGCTCTTACCCATGGCTCAGATTTCCTTCTTGAACAATGAGGTAGTTAATAGTGTTGGCAATGATGAAATGCCAGAACAGTTAGAAAAGGATTGGTGTCAGAGATACAGATTTGGATGTTCCTGCCAAATTCAGGTACCTGAAGCCTCAAATATGAGAGACTCAGGGAGTGCATGTAGAGGGAGAAGGGGAGTCATGAAGGGGTCAAACAATGAGGGTAGAGAGAAAAGGAGTCTAGACAGAGGGTTAGAGAGGCAGGAAAAGGACCAGCCAGGGGAGTATGCGATCAGAAACGCAAGGCACATGTGATCAACAGGCAAATGCTACAGAAATTTCAGATCCACTAGAACCAAAGAGAAAAATAGCATTTAGAGGAGCGAGTCTCAAAGGTACTGAAGGCTACTTGGTATTTTCAAAACCTTGACTGGGCATCAGAATCTGGGGAGCTTATTAAAAATACATAGTTCCAGGCCTCCCTGGTGGCGCAGGGGTTAAAGTTTCAGCTCTATCAAGGTATTGCCAGCCACTACAGCATGAGTTCATGAGTTCCATCCCCGGCCAGGAAGCTAACCCACATGGCGCAATAGATCTCTCCTGTCTTGCCTGCTGCTTCCCTCACAAGTGTATTTCAGCAGATCAGCCTGCTCTGCTTCCCACTCTGTCTCTGGTGAATTATCTCACCCCCTTGCACCTCTGGCCTATACCCCAATTCTTGTATGCATAAATAAATAAAATAAATCTTTAAAAAAATAGATAGTTCACCAGTTTCCACCAATCTTGTGCAGGTGACTCAGGCTCTGTCTTCTCATCTCTAAACTGGACATTATAGCATCAACCTCATAGTGTTATTTGAGGGCTTTACTATATATGCTTTTAAAAAAGTTCCCCTATCACAGGTGACTGTGATACTATTTGAAAACTGTTAAGAATTCCAGTTATAAGAAGCACACAAGGATTTTCAACTGGAGAAATGGGTGAAAGGTGAGAGCTGGAGAAAGAAAAATCAGCCTTCATAATCGATAACTAAACTTTGAGGACCCCAGTTAAAGGGGAGGGTCAAAGAAACCAGAAAGAATAAAACAGGTGTATAACATTACTATGGAAAACTTGGCAGAATCTTCTGTACAAGAAAGAGGAGGAATTAAATATGACTCCGAGGCATGAAGCCCGCCTGGGTGACTACAAAGACAACGGCATACCATTCTCCCAAATCAGGAAGAACAGAGGGACTTGGGGGTCTTGGGAGGAGGGTGGAGGAGAGTGAAGAAATCCACGCAAGGTATTTGATGAGACAGAAGTGCCAGAAAATAAAGAGAATCAATTGGAAGTATATGCTTTATACAGGAAAGCAGGATGAGTTATGAATACACTCTGAGATGTCCTGGGTCAGAGTCCCAGCATTGCTACTATCTATAGGACAATAAATTATTTATTTAACTTTCTACCACTATCCCTTATATCCCTTTGTACCCTTCCATAAGCTTTACCCAATCTCAGAGCCCTCAGGAAGTTTACTGATGTCCACTGATTTTTTTAAGTGTTGTATGTCATCTAATTATCTGTAATGTAAATGTCTAGCATTTATCATTCTGACTCCCTTTGCTACACATAATTCCCTCAAACTCCCTCTTTTATTTTTAAAAAAGATTTATTTATGCATATGAGAACTGGGGTATAGGCCAGACTGTGGGGTGGTGAGAGGATTCACCAGAGACAGAGTGGGCAGAACAAGTGGATCTACTGAAGCACACTGCTGAGGGGAGCAGCAACCAAGGCAGGAGAGGTCTGCTGTGCCATGTGGGAAGCTCCCTGGCCTAGGATTGAACTCGTGCTGCAGTGGCTGCGGATACCTTGATAGTGCTGAGATTTAACCCGTTGTGTCACCAGGGAAACTCCCTTTTGTTGAAAATGGCTGTATTTCATCCTTTCTTGTGGATATAAATATGGCTATACCATACCTTCTTGATCCAATTATCTATCCGTGAACACTTAGATTACTTCTATGTCCTAGCTATTGTAAGTAATACTGCTCTAACATTGTGAAACATATGGGCTTTTGTGCTGACGGTTTCATGTCCTTTGGTTAATGAGAACAAGAATGGGATTGGGGCTTCCCTGGTGGTTCAACAGATTAAGTCGCAGCACTATGAATCCATCCAGAGCCACTGCAGCATGAGTTCGATCCCAGGCCAGGGAACTTCCCACATGGCATAGCAGACCTCTCCTGCCTCACCCGCTGCTCCTCTCAGCAGTGTATTTCAGTTGATCCACCTGTTCTGCTCCCCACTCTGTCTCTGGTGAATTCTCTCACCACCCCTACAACTCTGGCTGACACCCCAGCTCTTATATACGTAAATAAATAAATCTTTTTTTAAAAAATGGGATTGGTGGGATATATAGTATTTCCATTTTTAGCTTTTTAAGATAAATACAGATTGATTTCTATAATGGTTGCACCAATTTACATTCCCAACAACAGTATAATAGGTTTCCTTTTTCTCTACATCCTCTTCAACACTTGTTGGAGGCCATTCTCTAAGGCATGAGATGGCATCTCATTGTGGTTTGAACCGTATCTTTTGACCTTCTAGAGATCCTCTTTGGTGAATTATCTGTTCACATCTGCCCATTTATTAAATGGATTTTTTTATTGTTGAATTTGAGTGTTTTATGTATCTTGGAGACAAATCTCTCATCAGCTATATATTGTATCACTATTTTCTCTCACACAATAGGATGTCATTTTAATCATCCTGTATTTTCTTTCTTTTCACATTTTAAAAGGACAGGTCTACTAGGAGGAGAAGGGAAAAAAGAAAGGCACCTGCATAGTCAGTCACATAAGGCAGTCTTGCGAGAAGAGCTTTTATCTTGTACTTTCTTTCACTGTATAGAAGCTTTTTAACTTGAGATAATCCCAATTGTTTATCTCTGTTTTCAGTTCCATTGCCATAGCGGTCAAAAGTCACCAAAAATATCTTTACCATTGATAGAACATATCACAAATATTTTCTTCTTTGTATTTTATTGTTGCAGGTGTTATATTTAAATCTTTAATCCATTTGGAGTTTATTTTTGTGACTGGAGTTAGCAAGTGATCCAACTTCATTCTTTTGTGTATGGCTTTCCAAATTTCCTATTTATTGAAGACACTATCCTTTCTCCATGTATGATCATAGCTGTTTTAATCACAGATTAGGTGCTGGTATGTACATGGTTTTATTTCTAGGCTTTCAATTCTATTCCACTGATTTATCTATTTTTGTGCCAATACAATATTGTTTTTAGTACTATTGCTTCACAGTAAAATTTGAAATCTCCTTTTTTTTCCTCAGGACTGCCTTTGCAATTCAAGGCCTTTTGCGGTTCCATATAAATTTCAACATTTTTTATTCAAGTCCTTTGAAAAATATTGCTAGTATTTTAATGGGGATTGCATTCAATTTATCTATCATTTTAGGAAAGACAGTTATTTTGATTATACTCATTCTCCCCATTCACACAGAGGAAACAATATGAATACAGATGTAATGCTGAAAAGAGGCAAATGAATAGCCCAGGAAGAGCCAAAAGTCAGGATTAACTGAAGAACTGGACGGGTTAACTGGTCCTATGTGAAGAACAAATGAAAGGGAAGAATCATACAGTAAAATCTGGATTTCCCAGGAGAGGCCAGGCCTAGGAAGTCAGAAACTGGTCTGAGGAGCAGGACGGAGGATGTGGTTCTACATATGCTGAGTAGGACATTTCAGAAACCACTAAAAGCTTTTAAAACTGGATAGAACTTCAGAGTAACCCAGCTCTTCCATTCTTATCACTGAGGACACCAACCAAGATCAAGAGGACATCAACCAAGACTGACTTTCCCAAGCCAAGGAGTTAGTGACAAAGACTGAACTGCAGCCCTAGTTGGCATTAGTTCAATGCACTTTACACTCATCTCCATAGTCAGACAGAAATTCCAAAGTTAGGATGAAACATGGGTTTGTTTTTGGTAAAGAAACCAGAGTTATAAAACTGAGTCACATAGACAGCCTGAAGTGGCTATCATACAACCAGCAGACATCTCTGCAAGTCAGACTACAGAGGGATTAAAAGAAGAAAATGACAAATCTGGATTACAGCCTTTTCCATGGGGGCCAAATGAAGGTTTTGGTTTTTTTAAAGACTTATTTATGCATACAAGAGCTGGGGTGTAGGCCAGAGGCATGGAGGTGGTGAGAGGTTTCACCACAGACAGAGTGGGGAGCAGAATGGGTGGACTGACTGAAATACACTGCTGAGGGCAGCAGCAGGCGAGACAGGAGAGGTCTGCTACAACATGTGGGTCAGTTCCCTGGCTGGGGATCAAACTGTGCTGCAGTAGCTGCTTCATATTGCTGAAATTGAACCCCCTGCACCACCAGGGTTGCCCAAATGAAGGTATTTTTTTAAAGGAACATCTGAGAGGCAAACAGAGAATCAAGATAGCAGCCAAGAATTGACCTCATTTACACATGTTCAATAAATATCTGCTCAATGGATGGATGGATGGATAGATGGATGGAGAATAGAGACAAAAAAAAAACATGTTTGTGCCCCAACTACACTAAGTACTTTATGCGGGAATAAGTGAAATACCTCTACAACAACCACATGAGGTAGCATTATCATTAATCTTACTACTCAACTCAAGTGAGGTAGTGGGAACTACTATTCACACAACCTCTCATTTCAAAATGAGAAAAGAAGCTTATAAATTGCCCAACTTAAACAGTAGGTATCAGAGCCAAGATTTTAAAAAGATCTCACTACAGGAACACCTCAAAGATATTGCCGGTTCAAATTCTGATCATTGCAATAAAGTAAATTATACTGAAGCAAGTCACACAAATTGTTTTGGTTCCCTGGCGCACATAAAAGTTATGTGCACACTATACTACAGTCTACTATAGTTCATATGTCTTTAAAAACAATGTATATACCTTAATTTTAAAATATTTTATTGCTAAAAAAAATGGCAGAAACAAAATCTGCACATGCTATTGGAAAAATGGCACTGATAGAACTGTTCAATGCAGGGGTGTCACAAGCCTTTAATTCCTGGGGGGAAAAAAAAAAGAGTATCTGGGAAGCATAATATAACAAGATACAATAAAATGAGGTATGCCAGTATTGAAACTTTGCTAATTTTTACTAGGGTAGAGAAGGACAAGGCAATAATGTTTAAAAAATATAATATTAGACACACATACTCTGACAATGTCTGAAATTTAGCTTTAAAATATGCCAACAACAACAATGTGGGGGAAGAGTTGAGAAATGTTGATAATTACTGAAACTGGGAAAGAGGAACATGGGGTCATTATACTATATTCCCTATAGTATATGTTTAAATTTTCCATAAAAAGTTCACTCATATGTAGCTTCCCTTAATGCACGGCTGGTGGGAAAGCAGTGAGTGAGTCAAAACAAGGGAGAGCAAACAAGGTCCAGGCAACAAGGAACCCACCCCAGAAACAGTGTTCAGGAGCTATAAGGACCAGAACTCAGATACAAGGATTAAGAAACATAGTTAAAGCAAATAATAGGAAATGGCAGTAAAAAATGCCTTTTGTGTGTGTGGATAAATGAGAGACTAGGGCTAGGAAGGAGCAGGTTAGGGAAGCGCAAAAGACCCAAAGCAAAGCAAAGTTACTGTGGTTCTACCATGTCTGCAGGTTCAAAAAAAAGGAGGAGGATAATAGGAAGATGCTAAAAAGGTAGTAACTGATTAACAAATACATATGAAAAGGTTCTTTCCCCCTCAATAAGAAAATACACATAAAAATAAGTTATCTAGGCTTCCCTGGTGGCACAAGGGGTTAAGTCTCAGCACTATGAAACTATCAGCAGCACAAGGTGAGTTGAGTCCCACCAGGGAGCTCAGCAGACCTCTCCAGGCTCTCCCACTGGTCCCCTCAGCAGCATCAGGCAGTCTGCCTGTTCTGCTCCCCACTCTGCCTCTGGTGAATTCTCTCACACACACACCCCATACCTCTGGCCTATACCCCAGCTCTTATACGCATACATAAATAAATCTTTTAAAAAAAGTTAACTAAAAAAATTTTAAATGACAAAAAAAATAAAAAATAAAGTAAAAATTAGTTATCTAGCTTCAAAACTGGCAAAGATTTAAAAGCTGACGTTTATCTGTGAGGAATCAAACTAGCTCACTATGATTTGCACAATGAAAATATGTGAAGAAACTGACAAACTGGAGAAAACAAGCTGGGGAAACATGTATAAGGAACTTTTTTCACCAACAGCTTTATGTTTTCCTAGGTACTACTGCCAGTAACCTGCTTGTTTGCTCAAAGGTCTAGCACTTTGTCTGGGGCCAGGAATGATTTTAGAGAAACTATAAAAAGTCATGTGTCAGTTCAACTCCAGACTGAAGTTAAGAAGTTTGAAGAAACAAGACACAATGGTAAATATCAATAGACCAAACTGAGGAGTACCTGAAAGCAGACCTTTTAATGTTAACTGATGTAAAGGGTGTAGCCCTTTGTAAACTTAGCATAGAGTATGTGTTGTTTTCCATCAAGTAAGAACCCAATTCTTGGAAGACGTGAAGAATTCTTTTAAAACTTAGCTGTTCAAATCAGCCTACAGTCTTTTTACCTTTTCATGCTAAAGTTTTTTTTTAAACCTTCCAAAAAATTGTTGTTTAATGCTAGAAAGAAATATAAACAGATACAATATTTTTAAAGTAATCTGATAAAATCTAGAAAAGTTTTAATCTTTGACACAGAAATTCCACTTGTAGGAATTTATCCTAAGAAGCAAGTATAGGGGCTTCCCTGGTGATGCAATGGGTTAAGTGCAGCACTATGAAGCTATCCAGAGCCCCTGTGGCACGAGTTTGATCCACAGCCAGGGAGCTTCCCACATGGCACAGCAGATCTTTCCTGTCTCACCCGCTGCTCCCCTCAGCAGTGTACCTCAGTCACTCTGCCTGTTCTGCTCCCCACTCTGTCTCTGGTGAATCCTCTCACCCCCTGCACTTCTGGCCTACACCCCACCTTGTATGCATAAGTAAATAAATCTTTACCAAAAAAAAAAGGGAGAGAGAGAAAGATTCTGAATAACTAAAGTATTCTAACAGAAAGGGAAAGGGGATCTAAGAAACACAAATCCTAAAGTGAAGTCACAGGTCAAGAATGAAGAAGATGGACAGAAGGTCCAGGAAAATGAGCCCTGGGAAATACACCAGGAGTTTCTGTGGGAAGTGGGACCCTGAGAGATGGAAGCACAGAAGTACCCTGAGGGGCACAGAGAGCTGAACCCAACTGAGGCAGTGGAAATTTACTTCTTAGACTCCTGACTCCCCCAAAACATTGCACAGCCTACAACAGTAAAAGAAACTACAGTAGAAACTGGCATAAAAGAGTACAACATCAGGCAAAGGGTTCTCAGACCCAGAGGAGGCAACACTGAAAACCATGGACCATGGCAAACTGGCATCCAAGATAAGGTGAAAGGTCTATGAAACAATGGGGAAGAGAAACTAGAGAGATGGGGTGGGGGAGACAGTGGGATCAGAAGAAACAATGAGACCGAAGGAGCTTAAGTTAAAAGGAACTTAAGTTCAAGTCAGAATCACACCTGAAGGATTCTTTCCCAAATGTCCATTTTTCTTCCAATTTCCATGTATCATCACATTAGGAAGAAAACCTCTACTTGTGTCACTGGGTCTCAGCACAAAACCCCCTGGTTCTACCTGGTTCTAGGTTTTTCTCTTGACCACTAACTGATCTGTGAGGAGAATGGGGCTCCTAGTTCCTCACCCATCCATCTCTTCCAGAGTTAGAGGGCTGTTATTAATGGAGCAGAAGTTCTCCCTGTGTGGCACTGCCTTCT
Organism: Scalopus aquaticus; assembly: GCA_004024925.1. Classification (NCBI taxonomy): domain Eukaryota; kingdom Metazoa; phylum Chordata; class Mammalia; order Eulipotyphla; family Talpidae; genus Scalopus; species Scalopus aquaticus. Next base: position 12,344 of record PVIJ01006456.1, on the reverse strand, counting down.
CTGTATGGATCCTCTACTGGCCAGAAGTTTGGAGTGAGGGATAACTGTCACCCCAAACTGAAGATCTAGTAATACCCTATGAGGACATAAAAACAGCACAAAAAAAATTAGAATCAGAAAACCTGGCATTAAGGTCTAACTTTTATTACTGGCTTTGTGTACTTGAAAGTGAGTCACTTCACCTCTTTGTATTTGCTTCCTTATCTGTGGATTGTGGGTAAGGTGAAGTAAAGTAAATGTATATGAATGTATTTTATATACTATATCACACACATGCAAGGTACACATAGGCCAAAGCAAACATTTTCCATTTCCACCTATACTGTCATCAGTGATACTATAAAACCATAAGCGAGCCCAAGTATCTCCCATCTGCCTGTGCTGGCTGAAATTGTCCATGCTTGTATTGCAGCTAACCTAAATTATAACAATTTCCTTTTGAACATTTTAACACTGCTCACAAAATGTTCAATTTTACAGCTGCTTGCCACGTATAAAGTATGTTATGCTTTGCCTCAGTTTTCTTTTTTTATTTCATATCAATTTTTATCTTTAACCTAACTAGTTACTCTTCATACTTTCCTTTTCTGCAGCCTGAGATATGTGTCACTGAATAAAGGAATAACTGTATCACGTAAATTTCAACAGCGTTGCTCACAACTGGTCTTGTGGGACTCCTATGTGGCCAGACCAACTGTGAAAATTAAATCAAAGTAATACAGACAGTATACCCTCAACTAATTTTACCACTAAAAAGAACCAAGATAGTAACTAAATGAATCAACACAATTCCATAATTTCTAGGTTAATAATTCAGACACACAGCCTCCTAACAAGAATTAGTATTATCAATTTCAGTGTTTGAATGGTATTAGGTTGGGCAAAGAACCAATACAGATAATTTCAGAGTCACTAAATTCAAATTCCTGAATAAGTCTGAAAAAATAATTTTATATCCTGAATATGGTGACACTGAGCTAACTGGCTATCCAAATACCCATCAGCTAGCCAAAATCAAATCAAATAACATCCTAGTGTTAGATCCATTACCCATTCTCCAGCTGATCAACAGCTGTCTAGAGACCTTGTGGCCCAAACTGCCACTCTTCTCCACACCTGAGGACAAAGTATTCAGAGAAATAAATGGCCAGGGTCTTCCTGGCAGTGTAGGGGTTAATCTCAGCACTGTGACCACCATGGCCAGAGTTCAATCCCCAGCCAGGGAGGTAACCCACTTATGGTGCAACAGGCCTGCCTCACCCACTGCTCCGCTTAATAGTGTATTTCAGTAGATACACCCGTTCTGCTCCCCATTCTGTCTCTGGTGACTGCACCTAGGTGACTGGATCAAGAAGATGTGGTACATACATACACTGGAATACTATCCAGCAATGAAAAAAGATAAACCCATGCCATTCGCAGCAACGTGGATGGAGCTAGAAGGGATCATATTCCGTGAAATAAGCTAGAAGGAAAAAGAAAATTCCTGAATGGTTTCGCTCATAGGAGGAATATAGGGGAATCAAATAAAGGATCGGGGGGGATAATAACAACAATAATAATAATAAAACAGCAAAACTAGCAGGCAACCATAAATAAGAGACATTCTGCAAGGGAAGGAGAGGAAAAGGGATCAAAACGGGAAAGAAGAAACACAAGGGACGATAGTGATGGTTCACAGGTGAGTTGGTGGTGGGAATTTTACGGGGAATACACAATGATGTAAAAGATATAAAATATATATATATATTTATATATATAAATATATTTTTTTTTTAAAAGAAAGAAATGGCCAATGGAAGATCTAGGTAATACCAATGAAGAACTGTCACATTCTCTCCCAAGGGAGACACTCGCAAGACGGAAAGAGAGCAAGTAATAGCCCCTCCAGTCTCAAAACCATGAATGAACTGAATAAGCAACACATTTTCACAACAAAGTAAAGCATTGCTTTCAGCAACCTGAAAATACAAGGGTAGAAGCATTGCTTCAGCCAGAATCTGGCACAGCCAGAAAGTCAGAATTCTTATCACACCATCAGCTCCACAATGATTTCCTGTCATTTCATATGCAGAGGTCATTCATTTGTTCACTCAACAAACATTTACTGAGTAGCTATTCTGTGCCAAAAATGGTGAGGCACTGGAATATAAAGATAAACAAGTCAAGGTCCTGCCCTCAGGTAGGTCACAACCTAGGAATGGAAAACACAAAAATACCACAAAAGTATAGTGTGATTATGAAAGAAGCTCGCACAGACTTCAATGGTCATACAAAGGACAGACATTCAGCTTAATATGAAAAGAATCAAAGAAGGCAAATTTTGAGAGATGGGGGTGCCTGAATTACCAGTAAAGTCAAGCCTGAAAGTCAAACAAGCATTAGAATAGGGAAGAAAACTGGGCCTGCCCAGTGGCGCAGCGGTTGAGCGCTGCACTGCGGGTGAAGCGAGTTCGACACCCGGCCGGGGAGAATCCCACATGGTGGGGCAGACCTCTCCTGCCTCACCGGCTGCTCCCCTCAGCAGTGTACTTCTGATCTGCCTGTTCTGCTCCCCACTCTGTCTCTGGTGAACCCTCTCGCCACCCCCCACCTCTGGCCTGTACCCCAGCTCGTATTTATAAATAAAATAAAAAATCTTAAAAAAAAAAAAGAATAGGGAAGAAAACTAGCAGGAGGAATAGCCTGAATATGCTGAAACCTTCAAGGAATTCACTATAAGGGAGTCTCAAATGCCAGAGGAATTGTTGCAGAGGAGGGACTAGAAGAGAAGACACAGAAGAGGCCAGTCATAAGACGTCCTTGTGGGCTGCTGAAATCAAGACACACCAGAATCTAGATGTTCATGATATTTTGAAGCCAGAGGAATACTATTTACTTCTAACTGGAGTTAAAAACCATGTTAAATTGAGAGAGTAATTTGACAAAGGCAAGAATGGAAGAGATTTAGGGTTAGTTATTTCAAACCATTTATGGTTCATACTTATTTTTCTTTTGACTCTGACAGGGAAAAAATAAAACTGAACAAATCTATAACAAAGTCTGTGATCCTTCTGTTCATCAAAAACATCTCTAAACAGAGTGCTAGATTCTATCAAAGCAGCCCAAATTAGAAAAAGATAACAAACCTCTCCAGCATCTGGAACCTTTCAGGGAAAAAGACCAAAGCCACGTCTGATGCCAACAGAAAAAAGTTGGAGAAACACCCTGGTTGAAGGCCACGGAGACCACAATTCCATTGGCATACCCTAGCACTGTGTCAGTGGGAATGTCCACGGTTCCCAAAACAAGGACATGTCAAATAGTTACCTCCTGGCTTCTCCATACAAACTGCTGGGGGAAAAACCTACCAGTGCCAGGAATGACCTTGGACTTTATAGTGTGGACTCCTGCCCACCTATACTAGATAAAGACTATCTCTCCAATTCATCTGTCCAGAGTACCAACAGGTGTAGACAGTGGACTGCCTTCCTCAGCAGAAAGGAAACTGGAACTCCCATCTATGTCAATATCCAGCTGCAATCCTACTACCAATACTAGAGAGAAATAGTGGCCCTACATATTAACAGCAAACACTGACCAAACATGAGGCACTTTCACTGCAGGCCTTTATCTCCAGTCTTCACTGGAACCTGCAAAGAAAGATGTATTAGCCTCATTTTTCAGATGAAATAAAGTAAAAAACAAAGTTCAGAATGGTTAACAGCTTGGACCTTCCTGGTGGCGCAGGGGTTAAAGTCAGCACTATAAAGCTATAGCCAGCCACTGCTGCATGAGTTTGATCCCCAGGCAGGGAGCTGACCCACAAGTCACAACAGACCTTTCCTATCTCACCCACTGCTCCCCTCAGCAGTGTATTTCAGTGGATCCATCTGTTCTGTTCCCCACTGTCTCTGGTGAATCTTCTCACCCCACCACTTCCAGCCTATACCCCAGTTCTTGCATGCATAAATAAGTAAAAATAAATATTAAAAATTAAAAAACAGAATGGTTAACAGCTTACCCAGGTCAAAAGAAAGCAAGAGGAAGAGGTAGGAAGACTTCAAAGATTATGCTTTTCGCACTGTACTAGACATCTCAGAATTCTTCTGAAGAAATAAAAAACTCTAAGCCTTCTTTCCAAAAGTTTCTGGAGTCAATCCATTAGACTAAGAAGTAGTCAAAAACATTTCTTTCAGCAATCACTTTGCCTTCAAAGCAACAAATAAACCAGTTTTTATTCTATTTTATCAAGTGAATTACAGCTGGTAAATGAGAGCTATTTCACATAATTTATTAACTAAGTGCACTGATTTTAAATGTCTTCATTTTATTTCTGATCAAGATAACATGCACGGAAAGATAGAGAACACAGGAAAAAATTTCATTTTACTATAATGAATGGAGTTTAACAATTAAAGCTAAAAATTCAGATTTACATCGCATTTTATGCAGAAAAATTAAGAGGCAAGCAATTTCAAATAAACTGAGCATTACCTCAATCTTATTCCTCCTGTTCTATAGGGACAGCACACAAAGTGATATGCTGACACACGCGGCTTACATACAATGAACCAGACAAAAGAGGAAGCAATGCCTTCATGTTCCCAAAATTACAGTGGGAAGGAAAATGGGATGGCTTCCTGGAGAACCTGAGCACATACACAGTATTTATATATCACTGCTTATCCAAACACTAGCAGAAAATATTTACTTGATTCATCTACAAGAGTAAAGCTAACAGCTACATTTAAATACAGTAAAGTAAAAACAATTGTATGTCATTGTGAACACATTATAGCTAAACTTTTTCCAAGGAAACATATGAAGATATTCGATTGTATTGGTAATGCTTTATAAACTTTTATTCAACAGCTTCACTGATTAAGTTTCATATACCTGAACCACTTTCTCCTTCACTCACTTCTGAACTAAAAAGTACTACTATTAAAATGTTAAAAATATCACTGTGGAGGTGCTCAGCACAGTGCCTGGTATAATTCAATATATAATATATTGGCTTACAAATGAATTTATTACCTAAGATAGAAAATTTGAGAAAAAGAGTCAGAGGCAAAGAGAAAAATAATACACTTCAAGGGAAAAAATGATTTCAAGTCATTTATTAAATGATTTTCAAGGATTAAAGGAAAAAATCCCCAGAACAATCAGCGCAACTACAAATAGTCAAGAATCACCTTAAATGTTATACTAGATTCCAGCCAGACAGTATTTCCTAATCCTCTAAATAAACTCAGAAGGTGCAACTGATACTGTTTTTTCTCATGAAGGTTTTGACATCTCATTTACAGATAACATGCACCAACTTTGCCTGAATACATTCAGAGTTCTGGTGCACAGCTCCAGGTCTTAGAGTTGGATTTTGCACATTATAATGCCTTTTAAAGGCATATATTTGAAAGTGTACAGACTAAATTAATTGAAGAAGAATAACATTTCTAGTGAAGATAATGTCCTGTGAGATGCTGAAACGACAGACACTAAAATCTAACATTTGCAATGTAATGACTCCATGGCAGTAGGAGAAAATAAGATATGATGGATTTAGGGCTATTAAGAGTTTTTGATTAACAAAAACTGTTACGGTTTTCACAATCCCCTCTTTAGAGTTGGACGAATTAAACAATGAACAAAAATTAGTGAAAACAAGTTCTTAAATTTACAAGAATTGGATTGAAAACCCCTAGAATTTACATATATTATAGTGCCTGTTTGTCTATCATTATAAACAATAGCCACAGTGCTGAAAAGAAAATGAGTCACTATTCAAAAACAAAGGAAGAAAAAAAAATGAACAGAGGAAAGCTTTGGATCCAAATGCCACAAAGAAATTATTTACTTAAAATACTGTCAAGGACAGCTACCATTCTGACTTGAAGAAAGAATGATCCTCGCTGTCTTCTACTAGGAAACAAACTTATTCAGTTCCCAAACGCCTCTCCCAGCCCCCTCCATCTCAGAATTCAGCCACTGATACAGTCAGCCACATCCACTAGCAGGCAACAAGAATTCTAACAGATCTGAGTCACCCACTCCCCCGCAGTAAGAGGTCATTCTCTATCAGGAAGCCCATTCTACAAAGTTCCCTGTTCATCTCCTAGGCTGCCACCACCACAGTCCATATAAAGCTAATCTTCCAATCTCACAAGCCTACCAATCGTCCACTACACTCCTCAAATCACAACTCTGGCCTGACCCTAATGCCACGGTAGCCAACACAGTCCTCACCGTGACACTCTTGTGGCAAGTTCCCTGCTTGAGTACTCCACAGCAAGTTACATCTAGGCCCGGAGAACCCTGTTCTGCTCGACTCCCCTGTGCCCAGCTGAGCTTCTGCCTTTCCAGGAACTAATCAACGGTTACCTCAGAAAAACTAAACTCTCAAAGCCTCTACTCCCTAACCAGACCCTGATTTGTCAATTTACTGACCTCGGGGGAAGAGGGAGAGATGCAAACCGATGCGCCTTGGGGACAAGGCACACAGAGGTCCCTGAAATTCCAAACGTAACCCCCAACCCCGAGACAAACACACACACACCCGCTATGATCAGCATCCAGGGCGTATGCATCAAGCGCCAAGAGCGCACGCCAGCAGAGTTAGGTCTCCACTCCCCTAGACTCCGTTCCTCGGCTACAAAAACCCTTAATATCGAGCCACCGAGGCCCCAGGTCCAGGGCAAGATCGCCGCCAAGCCTCAGGCCACCGGAGTTTCCAGCGTCCGATCCAGCGCCTCAAAGCCCGGGTCGTCAAGACCTCGGCTGCTGCCCCAACCGCTGAGCACCAGGGGTCCGGGCAGAGTCTCCACTAGGCCCCCATTGTTGCGGGTCCCAGCGGCCCGAGAGGAGAGCCGGGGGCCGGCACCAGCACTAACCTCCCGCGCCGCCGCTCCGGGTCGCGCCGGGCCGGGAAAGGCCGAGCGGCCACGCGTTCTATGCGCCCGCCTCGGCGGTGTCTGTGGCGGCGGGGGCGGGGGCGGAGGCGGCAGCTGAGGCGGGAAGCAGCCGGCCAGGCCCCAGCGCCGCAGACTGGCTCTGACCAAGCGTCGGTCTTCTCCGGCGGCGGCGCTCGCAGCCTCCGCTTGCGGTCCGCGCCAGAAAGCTTCCCCCTCTCGGCCCGCACGCCCGGCAGCCCGGACGGGAACACGAGCCGCCGACAGGAAAGTTCCGCTGAGAGTCAGCCCGAGTCCCTTCTTCCCCAGTGCCTGCTACACTGAGATCCTCCCTGAATAGAGTCGTCTTTGCCGCTGATGACTGTTTCAAGATAGCGGCACGGAAATCCCAGGCCTAAATCTGGATCCTAGGTGTGGGTCTGACGGAATAGATTTACACTCCGCCAGCCACCAGAGAGGCACTCTGGCCACTTAGTGCTTCATTTGAACCTCGGTTCCTCGTCTTTCCTCACTTGGGGACAAACTCGGCTGGTTAGAATTGAATGATATGATACCAATGCCTGTCGCAGATATGGAGCTCAATATTGGGGCACAGTCATTGCTGATGTTATCAATGACTACTGCTACTACTACTACTGCTGCTGCTACTACTACTACTACTACTATCATCTCTTAGAGAGGTTGCGAATAGCCCCTCAGGGACTTCTGAAATTGATGCGCACCATTTTTTTCTGTTTTCCACCTTCCTCTCCCACCTCCTGTCTGGTTTCTTGTTGACTGAGCTGTCTTCAGAACTCCCTGAAAGAGAAACAGGGACAAGAAGGAGCTTTCTTGGTCACTGACTGAGGGAGGTTAGGATGCAGACCAATAAGTGAATATTGATATGATGATTGAAAGAATCTTAAAACGCATCTTTTTTAAGATTTAGTTTGTTTTCCTTGTAAAATTAAGAGTATTAGAAAAATAATTTCTCCTCCCCACCTGCCTTTTCTTCTGGACTTCATGTCAAGGTATCAGACATAGTTATTTTCAGAGCAAATTAGGTTATAAAAATACAAATGTGGGACCTCCTTGGTGGCACAAGGGGTTGAATCTCAACACTATGAAGTTATCACAGCCACTGTAGCACAAGTTCTATCCCCAGCAAAGAAGTGTCCCACATGGCCCAGCAGACCTCTCCTGTCTCGCCTGCTGCTCCCCTCAGCAGTTTACTTCAGTAGATATGCCTGTTCTGCTCCCCACTCTGTCTCTGGTGAATCCTCTCACCACCACCCCTCACACACACCTCTGGCCTGCACTCCAGCTCTTGTATGCATAAATAAATCTTTTTTAAAAACTGGGGGAAAAAAAGTGTGTGCTCCCAAACTAACCATGGTAATTTATTTTATTTTATTTTTTTTGGTGTGGCGACAGAAGAAGTTTTATTTAAGAAAAGAATGAGCGTTTCTAGTGGGTTAGCAGAATGAATTTTATTTCAGTAAATCCTACTATTTTGATTCTAGACAAATAACTTAGATATCCTGATTTTAGGTTAGGCTGGTCTTAGATATTATTTTTTTTATTTGTAAGGAAATAAAAAAATGTTTGAAAATGCTACATGTATGCTGAACAGGAAGATAAAAAGAAGTTCATCAATGTTTAATTTTTTTTCTTTTATCGGAAGTTTTCCTTTTTTTATATAAATATTTTATTTTTGTTATTCATGTCTTTTACATTATTGTGTGTTCCCCATAGGTTACCCACCACCTGTTCACCCGTGGAGCTATCACCATAGTCCCCCATGCTCCCCTCCTCCCCCCTCTTGAGCCCTTATCCTCCCCTCCTTCCCTGCTGAATGTCGCATTCTTATTTGGCTCCCCTATATTCCTGTTATAAGTGAAACCATTCGATAATTTTCTCTTTCTTTCTGGCTTATTTCACTGATCATGATCCCTTCTAGATCCATCCATGTTGCTGCAAATTGCATGTGTTTGTCTTTTTTGAATGCTGAATAGTATTCCATTGTGTATATGTACCACATCTTCTTGATGCAGTCATCTATTTTGGGGCAGCTGGGTTGTTTCCATACCTTAACTATTGTAAACAGTGCTGCAATAAACATGCGGGTGCATGTGTCCTTTTGGATTAGTGTTTTTTGTGTCCTTTGGGTAGATTCCCAGTAGTGGTATTGCCAGGTCTTATGGAAGCTCCATTTCTAGGAGTTTGAGGAAACGCCATACAGCTTTCCATAGTGGTTGGATCAATTTGCATTCCCACCAGCAGTGTAGGAGAGTTCCTTTTTCTCCACATCCTCGCCAACATTTGTTGTTACCTGTTTTTTTTAACGTGCGCCATTCTCACTGGAGTGAGGTGGTATCTCATTGTGGTTTTAATTTGCATTTCCCTGATTATAAGTGATGTTGAACATTTTTTCATATACCTGTTGGCCATTAGCTTTTCTTCTTTGGAGAAGTATCTTTTTAGTTCTTCTGCCCATTTTTTGACTGGATTGTTGACTTTGTTTTTGTTGAGTTGTGTGAGCTCTTGGTAGATTTTTGTTATCAGTCCTTTATCGGTTGTATTGTGTGCAAATATCTTCTCCCAATTAGTAGGGTGTCTGTTTGTTTTGATTATTGTCTCTTTTGCTGTACAGAAGCTTTTTAGTTTGATGTAGTCCTAGCTGTTTATCTTTTCTTTTACTTCCTTCGCTTTGAGGAAAGTGCTTTTAAAGATTTTGCTGAGGTTATGTCATGTAGAGTTTTGCCTATATTTTCTTCTATAAACTTTATGGTTTGAGGGAGGTCTTATCTCCAGGTCTTTTATCCATTTCGAGTTGTTTTTTGTGCATGGTGTGAGGTAGTAGTCTAGCTTCATTTTTTTGCATGTAGCAGTCCAGTTCTCCCAACACCATTTATTGAACAAGCTAATCTTGTTCCATTGCATATTCTTTGCTCCTTTGTCGAAGATTAGTTGTCCATAAATATGTGGATTTATTTCTGGGTTTTCTATTTGATTCCATTGGTCTGTGTGTCTGTTTTTGCTCCAATACCATGCTGTTTTAATTATTATAACCATGGGAATTTAAATCTGCAGAAAGTGCTCCAAAAGGTATCATGGCTTTCACTACTTAGCAAATTTCCATTCTCTTAGCCCTTTGACTTCTGAGACTCAGGAAATTTTATCTCAATATCCTGCCATGTCTGAGGAGCCTTTACAGAAAGGTTCTGATATCAGTCACTTGCTCCTCAAATTTTGTCAGTGTGTCACACACATACACACATGGATTTCTAATTAGATTATCTTCTGGAATTAAGGAGAGGGATCTGCTGTTCAAATGGCATTTTGGTAACCATCTGGAAATGGCAGACTCATGGGTTGAAACCTCAAAGCCGCTGGAGGATTTCTGCTTCCTCAACTAAGGGGAATTCACTCTATGCTCTTGAAGTACAAAGGATCCCTGTAAAACTGGTTCACTTCTCAAGGCATTGAGGTCAGATCGGCACTCTGACTTCTCCCTGGACCAGGTCTTGCATTTCTCCCAATTGATCTCTTAGCTTAGACTCTGTGTCACATATAAAGATTTGGTCTCAAAGGTGGAAGCAGGTTAGGACTCTCACTGAGAGCCTAATGATGTTCAAAGGGAGGAGAAAGAGATCATTGAAACTAGACATAAAAATAAAAGGCACTGGGGCCTCCCTGGTGGCGCAGTGGTTGGGTGCTGCGCTGTGGAGCTGTCAGCAGCAGCGACGCAAGTTCGACGCCCAGCCAGGGAGAGTCCCACATGGCGCTGCGGGTCTCTCCTGCCTCTTCTGCTCCCCACTCTGTCTCTGGTGAACCCTCTCCCCACCCCACGCCTCTGGCCTGTTCCCCATCTTGTATGCATAAATTAAAAAAAATCTTTAAAAAATAAAATAAAAGGCACTGGACAGAGACTTGAGAAAGGAGTCTTATTATTTACCTCCCTGTCCCTCCTAAAAAGATCCAACCAAAAAACCCATTATTTACCTCCTGCTCTGTCAACTAGGGCCAGGCCTGGCTCTCCTGGTGATGGAAACCCCTTCCATTCTTTCCTCCCAGGATTCTATTGTCTGTCTATGACATCACTGCTTCTGGGCCCTCAGAGATATTCCTGACTACTTGTATGATATTTTGCTTGCACAAAAACCTTTGAGGTTCATGCTACCCCAAATTCATCTGTGGGAAAATGAATTCTGTTGAAAACCCCGAGCATAATTTACACTCATAACTAACTATTGATGGCTTTGCCTTCAAGTAATGTTAAAAAGTCTGGGATCTTCCTGCCTGAATTTGAATTTGATAAGACTCACCAGACAATAATTAATCAGATATTGGAGCTAGGCCTTCTCCATCACTAAACTCACACCTGGAAAAACACTTTTTTCCTTTTACCTGTTTCACCGCCTCATTCCTCCACCTGCAACTTCCAGTCTCCTTATACTTCTGGACACCAAAGCCATGATCACTGTAAACGAGGTCCCAAGGTGACAATTGTATTTCTTTCTTCAACAGTTATCATATTCTTAAAATAACTTTCTTCTAAAAGTCATCTCTTTCATACAAGAAGATATCTCTGGAGGGCTTTTTTTTAAAAAAAAAAAAAAAGCTGTTCCTGTGTCTAATAGTATATTCACAGCACCATAAAATTTCCCATTCAACAATTATTTACTAGGTATCTGCATTATACCAGGCACTGTGCTGCATGTTAGGGGAATTGTAATAAGACATGCCAGGCATGACTATAAGTATTGTACAGAAATTAATTCATTTAATTACACATTGACATTGTGAGGTATATACAATTACCATCTCACTTCAAAAATAGAAAAATTGCGGGTCTCCCTGGTGGTACAAGAGGTTAAGTCTCAGCACTATGAAGCTATCTGCAGCCATTGCAGCATTAGTTCGATCCCTGGCCAGGGAGCTTCCCACATGGTGCAGGAGACCTCTCCTGACTTGCCCACTGCTCCCCTCAGCACTGTGTTTCAGTAGATCCGCCTGTTCTGCTCCCCACTCTGTTTCTGGTGAATCCTCTCACCACCCCACACCTCTGGCCTACACCCCAATTCTTGTTTACATAGGTAAAATAACCCTTTAAAAAATAGAAAAAATTGAAGCTGTGAGGTAAGAAAGGGGTTTGAGTACAAGGCATCTAGATCTAAAGTCCATTCTTTTTTTTTTTCCATTTTTTTTTAAAGATTTATTTTTTATTTATACATACAAGCTGGGGTACAAGCCAGAGTTGTGGGGCGGCGAGAGGGTTCACCAGAGACAGAGTGGGGAGCAGAACAGGCAGATCAGAAATACACTGCTGAGGGGAGCAGCGGGCGAGGCAGGAGAGGTCTGCCGCGCCATGTGGGATTCTCCCCGGCGTCGAACTCGCGTCGCCGCTGCCGACAGCTCCACAGCGCAGTGCTTAACCGCTGCGCCACCGGGGAGGCCCCATTTTTTTTTTTT
>PVIJ01006455.1:0-91951 GCA_004024925.1 Scalopus aquaticus | reverse complement strand
GATGTGAAGTTGAGAGTCATTGAAAATGAGAGCAATGAGACCAAGGTTCCCCACCATGGTGAAGAGGTATATCACCAAGAACACCAGGAACAGGGGGATTTCCCACTCCTCTTGATATGGAAGTCCTGTGAGAACAAACTCTGTCAGCAGTGATGCATTTTCCTTTTCCATGTCTCATTGGATGTTCCCTGAAATGAGATGCCATAAATATAAAAAGCACATTCATAGTGGGTTTGTAAATTGTAAACTGGCATAGGCAATTTAAAATAGATGATATGCCTATCAGAATGCCCTTTCAGCCTCAAATAACATTACTATATAGATGGTAGTACTTTGGGTATTTCAAGCCATCAACATACATATAATATGTTCAGCTCAAAAGTTTACAAGAAGTAATAGATTTTAAAAAAGAAATACTGTTAACATGCTTGAAAATTTGTAGGGATAGGAGAGTTTTAGGGGAATTCTGAGTCTGAAACAGGGTTCTAAGACAATTGAATAAATGTTTAAAATCCAGATTATAAATAATATTGAATGTCATGTGAAGGATTTTGAGCTTTTTTTCCTGAGGTAATAGACATGCACTGGAACATTTCAGAGTATTTTTGAGGTTAATGTTTGAGTGCAGAAAATAAGCATTATGGATATGAAACTATAGTCAAAGCACTGTTCATGACAATGTAATTGGTGTCTAGTGGTTTCCAAACCATCCTTCATATCAGAATTGACTTAGAGAGCCTTGTATTGTCAAGTAGAGATTGTGAGGTCTTAATGTAGAAATTCAGCAAAATGACAACAGCTCTCATTGAGCTAGTGTAAGGACATGTGTTGACTATTGATGGGCTCCCCTGCACCTACGTTCCTGCCTACTTTTCACTACTTTTCAGCGGAGTCTCCAATCTTCCATTCATTTCTCTTTAGAGCCATTTTCTACTCAGTTATCTCATTTCCTTTTGCACCCAGGAACTCTGGCTCACCCAAAAGGGCTGAGTGAAAGACCAGAAAAGAATATTAAGCAGCATGATCTGAGAAGCAGGTGTGAATTTTATAGTTAATGCTGTGAACCCTAAAACACTAAATAAGGACACATTGAAATGTGTTAAAACCCAAAATGAATGTTCTGGTTGGATAACAAAACAAAACACACATAAAAAGAACATCATTTGGTATGGAAACTGAGAGACTTAGATGGCTTTTTATATTTTTTATTTTTATTTTTGTTTTTAAACGTCGTAGTTTATATAGTGGCTTTTTAAAGAGCACTCTGGCTTTTGTTTAGAGTTGAGGTCAGAGAATAGTAAGAAGTGAATGGAAAGTAAATGGTACAACAGTGAGGAAAAAGAAGTATACTCTGACCACTGTGGAGACATTTGGCTTTTATCTATGCCCATAGACAGATCTGAACTTCCGTCCTATAGAACTGTCATGAACGTCATGAAAGTTTTCAAAGGAGAAAGGAAGACATTTGGAGAAGTTCAGCGGGTGATGAATAAATAATTATGTGGGTGAAACGAAAACAAGAGGTGGGAAGAACAGAAAGCAGAAAATAATGGAGACATGGAAATGTGGGACAGACAAGGCAATGAGGTAGCGTGATAAATAAGAGAAAGACTGAAGATGAAATAAAGGGGAATGGTTCAGATGTGAGGGGTGACTAGTTGTCTTATTCTGGTTTTCATTAAAACTTAAGAATCACCACAAAGATTTCTAACATAAGAAACATTATTACTTGAATCTTTAACCCATTTTAAATTAAAGTTGTTTAAAGTTACTATTTACTAATAACTGCTGTATACAGTCATTATAATTATGATCACAGGTTAATAAAACTTTGAAGGGGAATGCTTTAGTCTTTCAGGTGTTTTGCTTATCTTAACACAAAAATAAAATGTTTAGATTAAGTGATTGTTTTCCTTTTTCTCCTGGTTACCTGTGCATTTTGAAACCCAAACTAAATAATTGTGAATTAATAGATTATTTTAACTTATTCTATAAAGGATAATGAATATTAGAGAAATTATTGCTTACTTACCCATATTTGTATAGAATTGAGAAGATCCTTTCAAATTGCTAGGCTTTCTAAAGTGGGTAAAAATACAGTAGTAATGGAATGAAAACGAAGGTTCCAATCCTTGCACGTTGATTCATTTTGGAGACTTCTCTTTGTCGACCTCTGGATAATGTCACATATATATTTGTTTTGAACAGAAGAATCAACCAATTTTTTAAATGTGTGCTTTTGCCAGAAGAGGAAGGATTAAAGACCTAAAATTTCCACATAACTGCCCAAGAATTCCCTTTGGGACAAAGCTAAGTTGTTCTGGGCATTGTAGATTTGAACATCTGTAAGAAGTCCAAGTTGTCCCACAGGGTATTACAGGCCATAAACATCAATCCACTCCAGACAGTTTTAATTTTCTCAATTGAAACTGCATTTTATACAGTATTTTCCAACACAGATGATACTTCTGACATATTTATAGAAAATCAGTTGTATATGTAATTCTGAGTGCTCTGATCAGTATGGTCTTGTTTGATCTAACCATACCTTAATTTTAAGAGGTCAGAGTCCTATGTTGTCTTAGGTGAGCCTACCTCACAAAAATTTTCCTCATCATGCAAACTGGAGTGTGGGTACTTATTAAATAAGGGACAGAGCAGTTGGACAATACTCCATGAATTTATTTATTTTTTGGTATTTATTTTTATATATTTTACATCATTGTTCATTTTTACAATGTTTGCTTTCTTTTCCCAGGTGTAGTACCTGCAGATTTTCTATCACCAGTCACCCATGCACCATCACCATACTCCCTTGTGCTCTTCACACCTTTGTTTTGGTCCCTCTCCC
The DNA here is from genome assembly GCA_004024925.1 of Scalopus aquaticus. Classification (NCBI taxonomy): domain Eukaryota; kingdom Metazoa; phylum Chordata; class Mammalia; order Eulipotyphla; family Talpidae; genus Scalopus; species Scalopus aquaticus. Next base: position 89,100 of record PVIJ01006455.1, on the reverse strand, counting down.
TCCTCCACCCCTCTATAATGTCTCTGATTTGTGGTTGTCAGTTTATTCTTGTTTTGTAGTGGATTTTGTTGTTATTTTTTTCCTGATCCTTATTTTGTTCCCCTGTATTCCTCCTATAAGTTAAACCATCCAATATTTTTCTTCTTCCTTCTGAGTTGTTTCACTGAGCATGATCCCTTCCAGTTCCATCCATATTGCAGCGAATGGCATTAATTTATCTTTTTGATTGCTAAATAGTATTCCATTGTGTATATGTATCACATCTTCTTGATCCAGTCATCTATTTTTGGGCATCTGTGTTGTTTCCATATCTTAGCTATCGTAAACAGTGCTGCAATAAACATAAAGGTGCATATGTCCTTTTGGAGTAATGCTTTTGTGTCATTTGAGTAGATTCTCAGAAGTTTTGTTGCTGGGTTGTATGGAAGCTCTATTTTTAGCAGTTTGAGGAACCACCATACAGCTTTCCATAGTGGTTGGACCAGTTTGCATTCCCACCAGCAGTGTAGGAGAATTCCTTTTTCACCACATCCTCGCCAACATTTGTTGTTGCCTGTTTTTTTAATGTGTGCTGGAAGAGAGAATACAGGGGACCATGGAGATGGATCATGGGTGAATTGGTGGTGGGCTGCCCAAGGGGAATACAAAATGTAAAAGACATAAATAACAATAAAAAAAATGGAAAAAAATAAATAAAAAAAAAAGAAAATTCTCAAAAAAAAAATGTGTGCCATTCTCACTGGTGTCAGGTGGTATCTCATTATGGTTTCGATTTGCATTTCCTTGATTATAAGTGATGTTGAACATTTTTTCATATACCTGTTGTCCATTTGCATTTCCTCTTTGGAGAAATTTCTTTTTAGCTCTTCTGCCCATTTTTTGACTGGGTTGCTGACTTTGTTTTTATTGAGTCGTGTGAGCTCTTTGTAGATTTTTGTGATCAGTCCCTTATCAGTTCTATTGTGTGCAGAAATTTTCTCCCAATCAGTAAGGTGTCTGTTTGTTTTGTTTAAAGTCTCTATTGCTGTACAGAAGCTTTTTAGTTTGATGTAATCCCAGTTTTTATCTTTTCCTGACAGAAGGATTTTAAAAGTCAAGTGACAAGATGACCTATCTATGGAGACCATACTCTATTTTCTCCAGTCACTCCTGTCATCAAGGGATGGGCTCATGCTAGTTGGTAATGGTGGACAGGCATTGTGCAAGGGCTCAGTAACGTGGATATCTACTCATCATGGCTGTGATGACTCTAGCCATTGCTGAATGCACAGTCTTCCAGGAGCAGAATGTACCACTCAGTACCCAACATGGCTTCATTTATCAATTTGGTCAACATGCTACCTGGTGGCAGGTTGATTACATTGGAGAGTTTCCAATATAATGGAAGGGAATGGGTTTTGTTCTTACTGGACTAGATACTTACTACTGATACATTTTCCTTCTTTCCTTGTAATGTTTTTGCCACAATAACTACCCTTGTTCTTACTGAATTCCTTAGCCACTGTCAAATCATTCCATAGTACTCTTTCTGATCAAAAAAAGACTTCCAAAAAGAAGTGCAGCATTTGGCCCATGCTCATTAAATTGTCTGGTCTTATTCTACTTTCCTTACCCCACCCCAGTCTGGAGCAATTAGTTTGATAACATGGTGGAATGGCTTCCTTGAAGACTCATTTATTGCACCATATAGATGACACATTGCGGGACTGGAGAAACGTTCTCCAGAAGCCTGTGTATTTTGGACTGGCTTCCAATACATGTTTCTGCCATTACCAGAATTCAAGATCCAGTAATTGAGGGGTTAACATGGGAGTGACACCACTCACTGTCACCCCTGTTGACCAATAGCCAAATTTTTACTTCCTTTTCCTTTCCTTTATGGTCTGGCCACCTAGCCCTCTTACTGTCAGATGGAGGGATATTTCTCGTGCTGTGTGAGTTGGAAGTTAAGCGCATTACTAGATCTCTTTGGGTTACATATTACTTTGAATTTTCAGACAAGTGAAAATTGTGAAATTGTGCTGGTTGGTGACTGATGCTGACTAAAATGGAAAAATGGACTCAAAGTTCACAATGGAGGTAAGAAAGATCCCTCAGAGAATCTCTGTGAATTACTGTCCCTATGGAAAGTTCTAAGGAATACTTCAAAATACCAACCCAGAGAAGAGCTTTATTTTACTGAATTTTGGTTAATATCACATGTTGTTGTGTTACAGCCTTTAAAATCAACTTCTGCATATGCACTAGAGTTCAAGTTTTCATTGATTAAAATACAGTAAACCGTTTGTTCCCATGTCCCTATTTTTCTTCCCCCTTCTCTTGTCAATGACTGTTTTATTCTTATAGTTTACAAATTTCTTTTTGTTTTATTTACAGCCTTCATTTTGTTTCTATATGTATGTATCATATATGAAAGAAATCATACATTCTTCGGTCTTCTCCCATCTGACATATATCACTGAGTGTAATATCTCTAGGACCATCCATGTCACAGTAATGGCATGGATTATTGTCACTGTGTAGCATCCCATTGTGTACATATATCACTTCATAACCTCATCATTTGTCCAGAGGTGTTTTATGTTTCCAGTGCTAGGCTATTGAGAGTAATTCTGTCATGAACTTGAGTGTGCATATATCTGTTCTAATTGTAGTTTTCATCTTCTTAGGTAAATTCCTAATAAGTAGGATATGGCATTTGTATTCTTAATTTTTTGAGGAGTCTCCATGTTGTTTTTCACAATAGCTGTGCCAATTTACATCACTACCAGTAGTAGTGAAAAATTCTTCTCTTAACATCCTCACCATGGTTTGTTGTTTCTTGTCTTTTTGATAATAGCCATTCTTACAAGTGTGATTTTATACCCTGTTGTTATACTGATTTATGTTTTCCTGATAAAATATGTTGAAAATCGTTATGGGCCTTTGGCTACTATCTGTATGTCTTCTTTGGAAAAGTCTCTATTCACATCCTCTACCCATTTTTGATCTGGTTGCTTATCTTTTTGTTGTTGGTATTCATGAGTTCTTTTTATACACACACACACACACACACACACACACACGATATATATATATATACACATACATATATATTAAATATCAATTCGGTCTGATACATTATTCCATACCATATCTCATTTTATAGGTTGTGTTTTCCTTTTAACAATGGTTCTTTCTCTTGCATAGTTATTGAAGTTTGATGTAGTCTCACTTGTTAATTTTTGCTCTTGTTACTAGTACTTGCTTCTGGAGACCCCATAAAAATACCATTAAGGCTACTAGTTGAGGAGCTTGTTACTTTTGTTTTCTTCTATGTATTTTGATTTCAAGTCTTACATTCCAGTCTTTAGTTCATATTGGGTTACTTTTTATGTACAATATAAGATCCTGTGAGGGCGTGGTCTAGTTTCATTCTTTTCCATGTGGTTGCCCAGTTTTCTGAGCACCGTTTATTATTATGTCCATGTTTAAGTTTGACTTTAGGTACTTTATTGTTCTTTTATGAGATACCATGGTGCTAGGATATTTGATGTGGTTAGAAAATATACTCCCGTTGTACATTTGGTTAATTAATGAGTACTTTTTTTATCCCTAGTAGTGATGCTGTGGCTTGACTTGGGTTTCACTTTCTAGATCAGGGCCAAGTATGAAAGGTGGGATATGTCAAGAGTTCCTGCCCTTGCTATTGCTATCCTGATATAGTGGCTGAAACTGGGCTGACATTACTATGCTGCCCCTTTTCCTTGTGATCTCAGACTGTATCTTTTCTGTGTGCACCATCTGATTATTAACCCTTTTTGAGGTCTTCAGGCCTATGATTGGGCCTCCACATTCATTTAGAAGACAGAAAACCTTATGTTGGGAGGCCAAAAAGGAGGGGTTACCGTCCCATCCCACACACCCTAATTTTCTGGTTTCTTGGTCTGTATAACTTTTTTCCTCTGCTTTATAGTTCACTGAGACCTAATGTGTGGGTTTCCATGCTGTCATTGTGTTTGCCCATGCCTGGTGGGTGATAGGCTTCCCAGCCCCACTGTATGATCTGTCCCAACTCCATCTCCTCCACTATTTCCTCTCCATCCAGGTCCTGATAAAAACACGTTTGTCTCTCTGGATTTCTAGTGTAATGAGCAGTGGAGCTGTGTTTGCATTCTAAATGTTGTCTTGATTGTATTTAAAGTGGAAGGATCTACTCTGATGATGATGTCAAGAAAGGAGTTTTAATGTCTCAGACTCTTAACACCATAAAATGAAGAAACATAACCAGCGAGATACTTTCTAAAAGTAAAGAAATGCAGAACAGGGAGTGGACGATAGGTGTTAAAAATACCAGCTACAGTTGTGTGAGGTGGTATACAAGGAGGTGTATATTCCCCATGAGAATTTCCTTTTTAGTTCAGTAAGAATACATTGTGCGTATGTGTGCATGTGTGTGTGTACACAGCAAATATATTTTTCTTTCTACCCTTACACTCTCATCATGTAGAATAAACTTTATTGCTTTTATATCACTGTATTTGAGTGTTCTTAATTTGAACCTACTATTTCAGTTATCAGACTTCAAGAAGATAGTAAACATTCCAAACTGTTACCTCTCTTCTGAAAAGAGCTAATGCATTCCAGTTGTATGCAGCATATTTACAGCATGTTAGTTGGAATTATGACTTTGCTATGATGTTTATTTGGAGATTAGCTGTGGTTTAAAGAGATATGTGGGTCCTGGTTGACAAAGGGTGACCTTGAGATGGTTAATTTTATAAGTCATCCTCCCTGGGCCACAGAATGTCCAGATTAGTTTAACCTTATGTCTGCATGTGCTGTGAGGGTGTTTCCAGAGTTATTAGTATTGAATTGGTAGAATAAGTAAAGACAATGGTGTTTGTTTCAAATTCTTCTATATTTTACATCTTTGAGCCAAATTTCTAAGTATGAGACTTCCTTCAGAAATTATGTCATGCTCCATTCCAGGAGCCAATGCTTGTAAAAGAACAAAAATATTTGTTTTAGTGTCAGGAGAGATTGTCCTAAGAGTACTTGAGGGGTAAGCTGGCATGCAGCAGCCATCCCAGCCCCAGTCATAAACCAGAGTTATTACATATGTAAAAGAATTATGCCCTCTTACTTATCTGTATGTTTCAGATTATTGAAATTCCACATATTTTCATGAATATTTGTTAATGAATATGTGTGTAACCATTCTGCTACCTTTTATGAAAAAAAATCTAAATTATAAATAAAAGGGCTTGTAGGCCAAAATAAGAAATTACCTCTTAAAAGCCTAAAATTAGGATTCTTATCTTCTTTGAGGGGATCTGTAAAATGCATCATGTTTTTACCCCAAGTTGTAACATTTGGGAGAGACCAGGAAGAAATAAAACATTTCTGTTTTAATGCTAATGCTGCAGTCAAGTGGGAAAGATTCTCTGTGAGAAGACCTATTTGAACTCCAAGATGAACTTGAAAAGAATGAGGTTTGTCTAGAAGGTGTTCAGTAACTCTTTTGAGGTCTAACAAAGAGCCTAATAGAGAATAGTGAAGAAAGAAGCTTTATCGTTCCAAGGTTTTATTTGAAGCCACCTCAGCTATTCAAGGTGACAAAATGCAGGGTGAAGTGTACATATATGCATATATACATAGGATATACATATATACATAGGTATATGGATTTTTGACATGCAAATAAAGAAATAGTGCAATATCTCATGCCATATGGATATACAGTTCAGGATATTTACTTTACTCACATATAATCTGGTAGTAATGACCATTCAAAACTAAAAGGGATATGTTTTAATCAGAGTTATGTTTGCAAAGAATAATCAGGAAGCTCTGTTTAGAAAGAAAGAGAACATCAGCCCATTAAAAGGAATAAGTAACTAAAATTTTCAGAACACAGAGACGGGAAGTTTGAGGCTGTGGATCTCAATAGTATTAGTAAGTTTGTGAAATTTCAGTGCTGAGAGAGAAATGGTAGAGATGGACTTAAAAATAGGACGCATATTTAATAGTATGGAATGTGAGGAAAACATCCCATCAATGACTTTTGAGTGCAAAGCAATCAGATTCTTGCTCATTTTAATGCCTTTCCAAACAGCACCTGGACAGCATGCCTACATATCATCTTACTATTATTTGAAGTTTGGTAATAGGTATCAAAAGCACCTCATGGTCAAAACATATTCCAATCACCTTTACATACCAATGATTTATATCTACTCCATCTATTTTTTTTCTTTCTGAAGTTGAGACCATTACCTTCCTAGTCTGTCTCTCCTCTCTTCTTCTCTAAGCCATACTCACTTAATCCTTCAGTGTAATCACTTAGGTTTCTGAATTAGTAAAACTCCTCAGATTACCCAGCAACAGAATTTATGGAGTTAGGAGTTCCTGAGAAGGTAAGAAAGACAGTGAGGCCCCTCCCTATTTCCTGCTAGCATGGATGCATTCTGAGGAGGGGCACTCTCTAACTTGTGAGTCTGCCTTCACTCTGTATGTTTTCTGCATTATGTCCCTGTTTCATTTTATTTCTCTGTGACACAAGCTTGATTTTGCCACAGAAGTAATATTCACCATATCTCCATAAATTAGAATGAAGACATTGATGCTAGCAGATTTCCTGCGATTTTCCCCAAGTTACTCAAACACAAACCTGCCAGCACTGTGCATTACAATTGATAGGAGTCTCCTGGATGTTCAGTTATATTATCTATGACATCATATTGAAGTGCTTGACAGAGATTTGTAACCATTTTAGCACTTAAATAATGGATTTATAAAGTTATGTGTTAGGACACACAAATATGTTAAATGTTCCTTTTGTTTATTCCTTTAGTTATTTTAGTATGTTATGAGAACTTGATTAAAAATGCTTGTATGTTTTTGAATAACCTATACAAGGTTTATGGCGTTCATTAGGTATTCACTCATAAGTCATTAAAGTAATAGGAAAATTATCACTGTAATAAGCTTTGAACGCTAATCAACACATAACAAACAACACATAATATGCACAATTTTGTGACTGTTTTAATGAAATGAGAACATCTATTAGTACGAGGTCTAAACATTTTTCTTTAACAATTTTGTGAGTGAATCTATGACTTTCTTATTTCTCAGGCTGTAGATAATTGGATTTAAGAAAGGAATTATGATAGTGTAAAATAGTGAGTCATACATATCTTGATTATCTGACTGTGCAGATACGGGGCGCACATACATGAAGAGAAGAGGGCCATAGTATAAAGACACGGATAACAGGTGGGCTCCGCAGGTAGAGAAGGCCTTCTTTATGCCCTCTAGAGACTTCTTTTTTAAGATAGTAAACAGAACCAGTGTATAAGAAACAAGAACAATTGAAATGGTGAATACCTGAAGTGATCCAGAGAAAATGTGAATTATTAGAATATTAATAGAAGGGTCAGTACAGGAAATCTTATACAGTGGTTCAACATCACAGAAAATGTGATGTATTATATTGTGATTGCAGAAGGTTAATCTGAGTAATAGACCAGTATGAATCATGGAATGAATGGTGCCTGCTACAAATGAGGAGACTAGTAACTGGACACATAGTCTATTGGTCATAATCAGTGGATAACGTAAAGGGTTGCATATGGCTACATAGCGATCATATGCCATACCTGCCAAGAGAAAACATTCTGTGGAAGCTCCAGTTGCAAAAGAAAAAAATTGTATCATGCACTCAGAAAAAGATATGTTCTTACTTTTGGTGAAAAAGTCAACCAGCATGTTGGGTGTCACTGAGGATGATATTAAAGCATCCACAAAGGCTAAACACCCAAGGAATAAGTACATGGGGATGTGAAGTTGAGAGTCATTCCTGATGAGAACAATGAGACCAAGGTTCCCCACCATGGTGAAGAGGTATATCACCAAGAACACCAGGAACAGGGGGATTTCCCACTCCTCTTGATATGGAAGTCCTGTGAGAACAAACTCTGTCAGCAGTGATGCATTTTCCTTTTCCATGTCTCATTGGATGTTCCCTGAAATAAGATACCATAAATATAAAAAGCACATTCATAGTGGGTTTATCCTTTATATACGGGAACAGTGAAGTTGAAACTAATCTTACCATCATGTTTTTTTAGTTTTGCGTAATGTCACATTAATGGGATAAAAAATTGAGGAGGGGTTGTATATTGAAATAGTAATGACAATTTAAAGTCCGAATGTACTGTGTAATCTATTTATAAAAAAGGGAAGGAATTTTAAACGTGTTAAAATTTGTGGTAGAGACATTCTATTTAGGACATTGATTCCGAGTTAAAGGAATAGCTATTAAAATATCCGGAGTATAAAAAAATGACTGGATATGAAGCATCTGGAAGTTTTTCCTCAGGTAATAGACATACACTGAAAATATTTGAGGATTTTTGAAAATAATTTTTTGGTAACTCAGAAAATAAGTATCCAGAGGATTCCACAGAAATGTATACTATTTAGGAAGTGTAATTATTGTCCAGATTGCCAACCCAGATGACATTAAGACTGCAGCTTTTTTTCCTCAAAATACAGATTTTGAGGTATTACTGAAGAAATTAATTTGTTGCATCAGAATGAGTTCTAGGACCTATGCTTTAAAAACATGAATGCTACCCATGTTTTTCAAATGCATGTGAATTGCCTAGTCTATGGGGCTACCTCAGGGTAGTGATTAGGACAAAAGTGTAGATCTAGAATACATTAGATCTAGAGGAATGTAGATTTTAAATTCTTCACTAAATTGGTCTAGTGACATATTCTGCGAGGGGCATATTAGTGAAGGAGTTAAGAATGACTTTGTGACTAGATAGATGCTTATCAAAACTTGGAATGAAAACTCAGAAGAATTGACTTTGAGTGCAGTCAGTATGTTGAGATAATGACCTTTGAGCATCTAGGCAATATGAGATAAGTAGTATGAATCTACTAGATCTTATTAGAATCTTAATAGCAATAATGTCTGAAAAGTCATGGAGGAGATGAAGACAAATGGCCCACAATAAAATGTATAGAGATAAAATGAGAGGGGACTTGGCAAAAAACTTGAGGAAGTTATATTGAAGAGATTATAAAGGTGATGCACAGCATGTATTAGATGGCCACATCTGATCCCCTTTTCTACCACATAGTCTTTGTGGCCTGCAGAGGTAACTACCCAGTCAAGAAGCCAAAGAGCTGCTAACTCCCTTTCCCACCGTTCTGTGGTCCTAGAGTGAAAGGGAATGACTGGATTTGGCAAATCGAATCACCCAATCTACATCTGGAATATGGTAGAGAAAAAAAGGTGCAGGGACAAAAGAAAATATTAGATTCAAAGGCAACCCTATGAAGACCGCAGATGTGTCCCGTATCCACATCAGTGGCATTTGGTGAGAGCTTATGGCAGTCCAAATTCAGCAACAATGACAACAGTTCTCATTGAGCTAGTGTTGGTACCTGATTTTGGCTATTTTGGCCTCCTTTGCTTCCTATGTTCCTGCCCACTTTTCAGCAGGTTCTCCTATTTCCCTATCATTTCTCTTTTAAACCAGTTTATACTCAGTTATCTCATTTCCTCTTGCACCCAGGTACTTTGGCTCACCCAAAAGGGCTGAGTTAGAGACCAGAAAAGGATATTACGCAGCATGATCTGAGAAACAGGCATGTGTCATATAGTTAATGTTGTGAACACTAAAACACTGAAGAGGACAAAGTAAATGCAGTGCCAAAAATCAAAATGAATGCTCTGGTTGGATAAAAACAAGGAAAACCCAAAGCCAGATAATTTGGTATGGAAACTGAGATACTTATAGTGGTTTTTATATTTTTCATTGTTATTTTTGTTTTTAAACATCCTTATTTTATAATGGCTTTTTAAAGAACACTTTTGGTTTGCTGTATAATTGAGCTCAGAGAATAGTAAGTGTATGGAAAGTAAATGGTACGCTAGTGAGGAAAATGAAACATACTCTGACTACTGTATAGAACATTTGGCTTTTATCTATGCCCATAGACAGATCTGAATTTCGGTCCTGTAGAATAATGTCATGAAAGTCTTCAAAATAGAAAGAGGGACATTGAGAGAATTTCAGCAGGTGGTGAATAAATAATTACGTGCATGAAATGAAAACAAGAGGTAGGAAGAACAGAAAGCAGAAAATAATGGAGGCATGGAAATGTGGGACAGACAAGGCAATGAGGTAGTGTGATAAATAAGAGAAAGACTGAAGATGAAATAAGAAGAATGGTTTAGGTGTGAGGGGTCAATAGTTGTCTTAACTCTGGTTTTCATTAAAAGTTGTCACACTGGGAATCCTTTATTTCTTTCATCTATAATTCCAACTTTATTTTCTTATGGTGTTTGTGTAAGAGGGAGAGACTTTCATTTTAATTTTACATGATGTATTCATATATATTTAAGTGTTTGCTGCTTGAAAGATTTTGCCATATTTAAATTACTTTTTGTTATTAACAGTTATTTGAGTTTTCTCTAGATATTATCCTGGCTGTACTTAAGATCACCTCATTATCACCAGTTTTATGCAAAATACATTGTGGGAAAGACTGTAACCTAAACTGGTGATGTAAATAGCAGCATCAGTAAGTACAGCTGTAAAATATGTTTATTTCACATAGGTTTTCTTCTGCAATCCAAATAAACTAATGATTAAAAAATATAAAATTCACTTTGAGTGCGGGTACTTACCATGGAAGAGATAGAGCAATGGAGCAAGACTCAATTAATGTCAGATTGGATGAAAGGGGAGAGAAGTTAATGATAAAGTGTGTTACCTCAGTAAGTTGTTCTCAGAGAGAGGGATTGGTAAAGAGGATGTCCCTTTTTATGAGAATAACCACAAAGATTTCTTACCTAGGAAACATTATCACTTGAGTCCTTAACCCAGTTCAAATTCAAATTGTTTAAAGTTCCTATTTACCGATAATGGCCTTATATTGTCATTATCATTATGATAACAGGTTAATAAAACTTTAAAGGGGAATGATTTTGTTTCTGATGTTTTGCTTATGCTGACAACACAAAAATAAAATACAGAGATAAGTAATTGTTTTCCTTTTTCTCCTGGCTACTTTTACATCCTGTAACCTAACATAAATTATTATGAATTAGTACAGTATTTCCACTTTTGCTATAAAGGATAATGAACAGTAGAGAAATTATTTCTAACTTACCCATATTTGTACAAAATTGTGAAGATTCTTTCAGAGTGCTAGGCTTTCTAAAGTGGATAAAAACACAGTAGCACTGAAATGAAAACATAGGTTGCAATCCTTGCATGATGATTCACATTGGAGACTTTTTTTAATCAAGCTCTGGATAATGTCACATATTAGTTCTTTTTTGAGTGCAGTAGTCAACCAATTGTATAAATGTGTGCTTTTGCCAAAAGAGGAGGGAGTAAAGACCAAAAATTTCCACATAAGTGCCCAGAATTCCCTTTAGGACAGAGCTAAGTTGTTCTGGGCATTGTAGATTTGAACATGTATTAGAAGTCCAAGTTTTCCCACAGGGCGTCACTGGCCATAAACATGAGTTCACTCCAGACAGTTTTAATTTTCTCAATTGTACCTGCATTTTATACAGTATCTTCCTACACAGATGATACATCTGACATGTTCATAGGAAACTTCAGTTGTATATGTTACTCTGTTGCTCTGATCAGTATGGTCTTCTCTGAGCTAACATACATTATTTTAAAGAGGCTCTTAGGTGTCTACCCTACAAAAAGTTAATTCCATCATTCAAACTGGAGTATGTGTATTATTATAAAAGGGATAGAGCGGTAGGACGGCACTGAATGATTTTAATGTCAGTATGCATGAAAGAAGAGAGGAGTTAATGTTAAAGTAACTTATATTCATCACTGATTATATCAGAGAAGGAGATTACATTCTACACCTCTGTTAACACCCCCCTTTAAGCTGAAATCGCATGAGAAGTTTTTTGTTTTTTTTTTTTAAAGGCTTATTTTTTATTTATACATGCAAGCTGGGGTACAGGCCAGAGGCATGAGGTGGCGAGAGGGTTCACCGGAGCCACAGCGGGGAGCAGAACAGGCAGATCAGAAATACACTGCTGAGGGGAGCAGCGGGCGAGGCAGGAGAGGTCTGCCGCGCCATGTGGGATCCTCCCCTGCCAGGCATCAAACTCGCGTCGCCGCTGCAGACAGCTCCACAGCGCAGCGCCCAATCGCTGCACCACCGGGGAGGCCCCCTATGAGAATTATTAATAGACAACGGTGGGCTAGGCAGTAAGGGGCGCTGGGGAAGCAAAAAAGACAAGTGAGCACTGTGGGAGGTAGCCTAGATCAGTTCTTCCCAACTTTAGTACCTGTCAACCTCCTGGAGATTTTTTAAAATGTAGATACTGTTTCACGAGATCTGGAAGTGACCTTAGATCTTCATTTCTAGCAATGTGTGCCTATGGACTCTTTCCATCCAGAGGCCCTCATTGTTTTCAGCCTAGATTATCATTGGCTAGTCTAGATTGATTTAGAAACAATAAAAAAGATACATGTCTGTGATGCAAGGGTAGAAGCATTGAGTATCAGATGAAATTATCTCCTAAGAGTACTCCCTCTCTTTGAATACAAAGGTCTGAATTTCTGTTTCCAGTATTGTCTGGTCACTTTTAATACTATACATAAAATTTAATTATGTTTTATTTCATTGTTATTTCCATTTCATTTCTCCAGTGACTATTATCATAAGCATCTCTTTGTGTCCTTGATTGTGTCCGATGTTTATTGAGTCCTGAGAATTCTTCATATACCCTGATATTTATCACATATGTGATTTGCAAATATTTTCTCAGAGTTTTTGATTACACTTCTCTTCCAAAATATATCACATTTGTCTATTGCACTAATGGCATTCTGTTGACTAGACCTAATGACCAAGAGTAACAACTACTGTAGACTCTTGATAAGACATCTGCATGCCAGATGATTGGAAATAAATCCATGAAAACTTCAGTATCCTCTCACATCAGTAAAGTTTCTGGGGTCGTATATACATTGCATATAGAAGTTGTCCCATCTGGTACCTCTTGCAGTCTTGCCTTCATGTTTAATCAAAGTCACATATTGACCATTGGGCCAGAACTGCCCTTCATGACCTGGGTGTATATGACTCACCACGGTGTAGGTTTGGGCTTTGCAGCAGCACTCTATTATTAAGTTGACGTGGTATATGCATGATCAAACCAAGCAGGGCCTGAGGGCACAAATTACATGAAATAATAGCCCAACTGCTTATGGTCCATGTACCTACACTTCCTTCTCTCTCCTAGCCTATCATTCAGTTTCATGGAGATTTGTCTATGATCAGTTGACAGAAGAAAATAAACTGACCCTGATTCTCAGAGTATTCTGAGTGATATGTAGGCCCATTTGAGAAGGAGACAGCTGAAGCACTCTAGTCCCTCTGTGGGACACTCTTAAAAGGAGTGGAAGAGAAATAAATCCTCCATGTGAGCTTATCTCTCACTGTTATACACAGCTATTCATTTGCTAGGAATTACAAATGACCCAATATGTGAAAATATGCAGAGTATTACTGATATTTGGTCTATGGTTTGTCTGGGTGGTCTGGGTCTTTGAAGAATGGAAAAATATTTATTTTTTTAAAGATTTATTATTTATGCATACAAGCTACGGTGTAGGCTAGAGGTGTGGGGCTGTGAGGGGATTCACCAAAGACAGAGTGGGGAACAGAACAGGTAGATGCACTGAAATACACTGCTTAGGGGAGCAGTGGTTGAGGCAGGAGAGGTCTGCTGCACCATTTTGTAAGCTCCCTGGCCGGGCATCGAACTCGTGCTGCAGTGGCTCTGGATAGCTTCATAGTACTGTGACTTAACCTTTTGTGCCACCAGGGTGACCCAAGGATGGCAAATTAATAATAGGAAGATTTGTGGATTTATATGTGGAAAGATCCTTCACATTGCTGAATGCACAGTTTTCCAAGAGAGAAACTACCACTCAATCCCCATCATGGTGACATTTATCAATTTGATCAACCTGCTACCTGGTGTCAGGTTGATTGCATTGAAGAGTTTCCAATATAATGAAAGGGAAGCGTTTCGTTCTTACTGAACTAGATACTTACTCTGGATGACCTGCATGTATATGAGTCACCAAATATAAGGTTGGGCTTGACTTCTTTGCCTGTAATGTTTTTGTTTCTTTAACCAAAATGATTATCCTTCGTCTTACTGTCTTCCTTAGCCACTGCCATAGTATTCCACACACTATTTTTTCTCATCAAAGAATGGACTTCACATAAAAGAAGTGTAGCAGTTGGCACATTCTCATCTAATTCTCTGGTCTCATTTTATTTTCCATGCGCCACTCCCACCACATTCTGGAGCAACTAATTTGATAATGTAGTGAGTCTTCTGTGAAGATTCAGTTACAGAACAATATATATGGCAATATATTGTGCTTGACTTGCAAGACTGGAGAAAGGTTCTGCAGAAGCCTGTGTATTCTGAACCGGCTTCCAATATATGTTTCTCCAGTTACCAAAATTCAAGATCCAGTAATTGAGGGATGAACACGGAGTGGCACCACTCACTTTCACCCCTGGTGACCAATAGGCAGATTTTTTTACTTCCTTTTCTGTCCTTCAGTGTCTGATGACCTTGCGATCTTAACAGAGGGAGGGATCTTTCTAGTGGACTGTGTGAGTGGGAAGTTAAGACCATTACTAGGTATCTTTGGGTTCCATCTTCGTTTGAATTTTCAGACAAGTGAGGGGATTACTGTGCTGGATTGGTGACTGATCCTGACTAACAATGGAAAACTGGACTCGAAGTCCCCAATGGAGGTAAGAAAGATCCCTTAGAGACCCTCTCTGCATAACTATCCCTGTGGAAAGGTCTAAGGAGTACTTTAAAATACCAACCTAGAGAAGAGATTTGTTTTACTGAATTTTGGTTAATACCACATGTTGTAGTTGTACAGCCTTTAAAATCAACTTTTGCATATGCTACCTTACGTTTACACCAGAGTTCAAGTTTCCATTGATCAAAATGCAGAAAACCATTTGCTCCCATGTGTGCATTTTTCATCCACCTTCTCTTGTCATTGACTCTTTTACTCTTACAGTCTAAATTTTGTTTTTGTTTTACATACATCCTTCATTTTATTTCTATATATATGTATTATATATGAGAGCTGTCATACATTCTTTGGTCTTCTTCCATCTGATGTGTATCACTGAGCATAATACCTTCTAGGTCCATTCATGTCATGGTAAATGGCAACTACATGGATTATTGTAGCTGAGTAGCCTCCCATTGTGTATATATATACTTCATAATCCCATCATCTGTCCATAGGTGTAAGTTTCCAGTGCTAGGCTATTGAGAGTAATGCTGTCATCAACTCGAGTCTGCATGTATCTGTTCCAATTGTAGTTTTTATATCCTTAGGTAAATTCCTCAGAAATAGGTTATGGCATTTATATTCTTATTTTTGAGGAATCTCCATGTTGTTTTCCATAGTGGCTATATCAATTTACATTACCACCAATAGTAATGAGAGTTTATTCTTTCCACATCCTCACCTAGTTTGTTGTTTTTTGTCTTTTTGATAATAGCCATTCTTACAGGTGTGATATAATACCCTATTGTTATATTGATTTGCATTTCCTGATAAAATTTTTTTTAAAAGATTTATTTATTCATGCATACAAGCTGGAGTGCAGACCAGAGGTGTGGGGTGGTTTGAGGGTTCACCAGAGACAGATGGGGAGCAAAACAGGCAGATGGACCGAAATACACCGCTGAGGGGAACAGCGGACGTGACAGGAGAGGTCTGCTGCGTCATGTGGAAATCTCCCCAACTGGGCATCAAACTCCTGCAGCAGCTGCCCACAGCACCACAGCACTGCGTTTGACCCGTTCTGCCACCAGGGAGGCCCTCCTGATAATATATGTTAAAAGTTGTTATGTGCCTTTGGCTACTATCTCATGTTTTCTTTGGAAAATATCTGTTCACATCCTCTACCCATTTTTGATCCGGTTGATTACCTTTTTGTTGTAAGTGTTCATGAGTTCTTTACGCGCGCACACACACACACACACGTATATTTCATATCAACTCTATCTGATACATTATTCTCTAATATAACTCGTTTTATAGGTTGCCTTTTCCTTTTAACAGTGGTTCTTTCTTTGCATATTTATGGAAGTTAGATGTAGGTTCACTTGTTTATTTTTACTTCAGTTACTCTTGCTTCTGTGACCCCACAAAAATATAACTAAGGCTAATAGTTGTGGAGCATGTTACTTATGTTTTCTTCTATGTATTTTATGATTTCAAGTCTTAAATTCCAGACTTTAGTTCATATTGGGTTACTTTTTGTGTACACTGTAAGATACTGTGAGGGTGAGGTCTGGTTCATTCTTCTCCATGTGGTTGTCCAGTTTTCTGAGCACCATTTATTATTATATACATGTTTAAGTTTGACTTTAGGTAATTTATTGTTCTTTTATGAGATACCATGGTGCTAGGATATTTGATGTGGTTAGAAAACATGCTCTTGTCATATTTGGTTAATTAATGGGTACCTTTTATATTCCTAGTAGGTGGAGCTGTGGCTTGACTTGGGTTTCTCTTTCTAGATCAGGGCCAAGTATGGAAGGTGGGATGTGCCGTGAGCCAAGAGTTCCTGCTCTTGCTATTGCTGCCCTGGTATAGTGGCTGAAACTGGGCTGCCATTACCATGCTACCCCTTTTCTTTGTGATCTCAGACTATCTTTTATGTGTGCATTGATTCATCATTGCTCCCTTTTAAAGGTCTTCAGGCCTATGATTGGGCCTCCGGTTTCCTCTAGAGTATAGACAACCTTGTGGTGGGAGTCCAAAAAGGAGGGATTACAGTCCCAACCAGCACTTTGTCATTTTCTGATTATTTGGTTTGCGTAACTTTTCTCCTCTGCTATAGAGTTCACTGGGATTTAATGTGTGGGTTTCCATGCTGTCATTGTTTTCACCCTGCCTGGTCTGGGAAAGGCCTGCCAGCCCCACTGTATGATCTGTCCCAACTCCATCTCCTCCACTATTTGCTTCCACCCAAGTTCGGATAAACACACATGTTTGTCTCTCTGGAATCCTTGTGAAATGAGCAGTGGAGCTGTGTTTGCATTTTAAATGTTGTCTTGATTGTATGTTGAAGAGGAAGGATCTACTATAATGGTGATGTAAAGAAAGGAGTTTTAATGGCTCAGACTCTTAACCCCACAACGTAAAGAAACATAACCAGTGAGATACTTGCTGAAAGCAAAGAGATGCAGAATGGGGAGTGAAAGATAGTTGGTAAAGATACCAGCCACAGTTGTGTGAGAAGTTACATCTGGAGGTCTTTAATCCCCATGACAATTTCCTGTTTAGTTAGATAAGAATACATTGTGCATATGTGCACATGTGTGTCCTACAGGAGCAAATATATTTTTCTTTCTACCCTTAAACCCTTCTCATGTAGAATAAACTGTTGCTTTTGTATCATTGCATTTGAGCATTGTTAACTTGAACCTACTATTCAGTTATCAGACTTCAAGCAGATAGTAAACATTCCAAAATTTACCTCTCTTCTGAAAAGAGCTAATGTATTCCAGTTTTCTACATCATAGTTATAGTATGTTAGTTGGAATTATGACTTTTCTATAATCTTTATTTAGAGAGTAACTGTGGTTTAAAGAGAAATGGATGGGTTCTGGTTGAAAAAGTGTGACCTTGTGATGGTTAATTTTATAAGTCATCCTCCCTGGGCCACAGAATGTCCAGATTAGTTTAACCTTATGTCTGCATGTGCTGTGAGGGTGTTTCCAGAGTTATTAGTATTGAATTGGTAGAATAAGTAAAGACAATAGTATTTGTTTTAAATTCTTCTATATTTTATATCTTAGAGCCAAATTTCTAAGTATGAGACTTCCTGAGATAGTATGTCATACTCCATTCCAGGAGCCAATGCTAGTAATAAGAACAAGAATATTTGCTCTATGTGTCAGGAGAGATTGTCATAAGAGAATTTGAGGGATAAGCTGGCATGCAGCAGCCATCCCAGCCCCCATGATAAATGGGGGTTACTACAAATATAAAAGAATTATGTCCTCTTAATTATCTATATGTGTTCAGATCATTTAAATTCCACATATTTTCATGAATATTTGTTAATGAATATGTGTGTAACCATTGTGCTACCTTTTATGAGAAATACAAAAAAAATTCTAAATTATAATTAAAAGGGCTTATAGGCAAAATAAGAAGAGAAATTATCCCTTACATGCCTAAAATGGGATTCTTATCTTCTTTGAAAGGTTCTGTAAATGCTTCATGATGTTTTTATCCCAAGTTGTAACACTTGGGAGAGACCAGGAAGAAATAAACCATTTCAATTATAATGCTAATGCCGAAGTAGAGTGGGACTGATTCTCTGTGAGGAGACCTATTTTAATTCCAGGATGAACTTGGAAAGAATGAGGTTTGTCTAGAACGTGTTCAATAACTCTTTTGAGATTTAATGAAGGGTCAAATAGAGAATTGTGAAGAAAGAAGCTTTATAGTTCCAAGGTTTTATTTGAAGGCACCTCAGCTATGCAAGGTGACAAAATGCAGGGTGAAGTGTACATACATGCATATATATATAGGCATACATACATATATAGGTATATGGATTTTTGACATGCAAATAAAGAAATAGCAAAATATTGCATGCACATATGCATATACAATTGGGGATATTTACTTTACTCATATACAATCTGGTGAAATGACCATTCAAAATAACTGATAGGAATACATTTTAATCAGAGTTATGTTTGTGAAGAAAATCGGGCAGTTATGTTTAGAAAGAAAGAAAACATCAACCAGCTAAAAGGGATGAGTAAAATTTATCAGAACACAGAGACAGGGAATTTGAGGATAAGGGTCTCAATAGTATTAGTAAGAATGTCTGTGGAATTTCAATGTTGAGAGAGAAATGGTAGAGATGGGCCACATATTGTAAAATAGGACACATATTGTATTTTAATAGTATGAAATGTGAGGAAAACAGCCTATCAATGACTTCTGAGTGCAAAGCAATGAGATTCTTGTCTTTCCAGACAGGACCTGGACAGCATGCCTGTATATCATAATATTATTTGAAGTGTGATAAGAGGTATCTAAAGCCCCTCATGGTTAAAACACATTCAATCACCTTTGCATACCAATGATTTACATCTACTACATCCTTTTTTTTTTTTCATTCTGAAGCTGAAACCATTACCTTCCTCTTCTGCCTCTCCTTTCTTCTCTCTAAGCCATCTTCATTTAATCCTTCAATGTAATCACTTAGGTTTCTGAATTAGTAGAATTCCTCAGATTACCCAGTTCAGAACACAGAGCAGGAGCGTTCCTGAGAAGGCAACAAAGACAGTGAGGCCCCTCCCTATTTCCTGCTAGCCATGGATCAGTCTGAGGAGGGGCACCCTCTCACAGTTTGGTTCTGCCATCACTCTGCATGTTTTCTGCATTATGTCCCTGTTTCTTTTTATTTCTCAATGACACAGCTTGATTTTACCACAGAAGTAAAATTCATGAGATCTCCATGAATTAGAATGAAGACATTGACACTGGCAGATTTTCTGTGATTTTCCCCTAGTTACTCAAACAAACCAGCAAACACTGTGTATTTCAATGTGATAGCAGTCTCCCAGATGCTCGGTTATGTTATCAACACATCATATTCAAGTGCCTGACAGCGGTTGGACACTATTTTAGCACTTAATTAATGTATTTATAAAGTCATGTGGAAGGACAAATATGTAATATATTCCATTTGTTTTAGTTTCTGGTTATTTTAGTATGTTATGTGCACTTGATTAATATTGCTTGTATGTTTTGAAATAACCTACGCAAGGCTTAAGGAGTTTATTAGGTATTCACACATAAGTCATTAAGGAATCGGAAAATTGTCATTGCAATAAGCTTTGAACTTCAATCAGCATATAACAGAGAACAGCTAATAAACCCAATTTTGTGACTCCTTTAATGAAATGAGAACTTCTATTAGTAAGTACGAGGTCTAAACATTTCTCTTTAACAATTTTGTGAATGAATCTATGACTTTCTTATTTCTCAGGCTGTAGATAATTGGATTTAAGAAAGGGATTAT
This sequence comes from Scalopus aquaticus, assembly GCA_004024925.1. Lineage (NCBI taxonomy): Eukaryota > Metazoa > Chordata > Mammalia > Eulipotyphla > Talpidae > Scalopus > Scalopus aquaticus. Next base: position 68,931 of record PVIJ01006455.1, on the reverse strand, counting down.
GACAGAGTAAAATAGCGAGTCATTCATATCTTGATCATCTGACTGTACAGATCTGGGGCGCACATACATGAAGAGAAGGGGGCCATAGTATAAAGACACGGATAACAGGTGGGCTCCGCAGGTAGAGAAGGCCTTCTTTATGCCCTCTAGAGACTTCTTTTTTAAGATAGTAAACAGAACCAGTGTATAAGAAACAAGAACAATTGAAATGGTGAATACCTGAACTGATCCAGAGAAAATGTGAATTATTAGAATATTAATAGAAGGGTCAGTACAGGAAATCTTATACAGTGGTTCAACATCACAGAAAAAGTGGTGTATTATATTGTGATTGCAGAAGGTTAATCTGAGTAATAGACCAGTATGAATCATGGAATGAATGGTGCCTGCTACAAATGAGGAGACTAGTAACTGGACACATAGTCTATTGGTCATAATCAGTGGATAACGTAAAGGGTTGCATATGGCTACATAGCGATCATATGCCATAACTGCCAAGAGAAAACATTCTGTGGAAACTCCAGTTGCAAAAGAAAAAAATTGTATCATGCACTCAGAAAAAGATATGTTCTTACTTTTGGTGAAAAAGTCAACCAGCATGTTGGGTGTCACTGAGGATGATATTATAGCATCTGCAAAGGCTAAGCTGCCAAGGAATAAGTACATGGGGATGTGAAGTTGAGAGTCATTCCTGATGAGAACAATGAGACCAAGGTTCCCCACCATGGTGATGAGGTATATCACCAAGAACACCAGGAACAGGGGAATTTCCCACTCCTCTTGATATGGAAGTCCTGTGAGAACAAACTCTGTCAGCAGTGATGCATTTTCCTTTTCCATGTCTCATTGGATGTTCCCTAAAATGAGATGCAACAAATTGTAAAATGATCTTTCCCAATGGTTTTATATTTTATATATTGGAATAGTAGATATTAATCTAATATTACTATTGTAATGAGATTTGAATTTTGTGTAATTTCACATTAATGGGATTAAAAAGTTGAGGAGGGGTTGTATATTGAAATAGTTATGATAATTTAAAGTCACAATGTGCTGTGTAATCGATTTATAAAAAAGGGGAAAGAATTCTAAACGTGTTAAAATTTGTGGTAGAGATTCTTTCTAAGACATTGATTCCATGTCACAGGAATAGATATTAAAATATCTGGACTATAATAAAATGACTGGATATGAAGCATCTGGAAGCTTTTCCTCAAGTAATAGACACACACTGAAAACTTTTGAGGATTTTTGAAAATAATTTTTTTGATAATGCATAAAATAAGTATCCAGAGGAGACTACAGAAAGGGAAATTATTTAAGAAGTGTAATTATTGTCCATATTGCCATCCCTGATGACATTAAGAATCTGTAGCTTTTTTTTTCAAAATACAGATTTTGATGTTTTACTGCAGAAATTAATTCGTTGAATCAGAATGAGTTCTAGGAATCTATGCTTTAAAAAAATGGTTACTACCCATATTTATCAAATGTATGTGAATTGCCTCTATGGGGCTATGACATGGTATTGATTAGGAAAAAATGTAGATCTAGAATAAATTAGATGCTAGAGGAGTGTAGATTCTAAATTCTTCACTAAATCAGTCTAGTGACATAATCTGTGAGGGGCATATTAGTGTAGGAGTTAAGAGTCATTTTGTGACTAGATACATGGTTATCAAAACTTGGAATGAGAACTCAGAAGAATTGATTCTGAGTGCAGTCAATCTGTTGAAATAATGACCTTTGACTATAGAGGTAAAATGAGATAAGTGGTCTGAATCTACCAGATCTTATTAGAATCTTAATAGCAATAATGTCTGAAGAGTCATGGGGGAAATGAAGACAGACGGCCCACAGTAAAATGTGCAGAGATAAAGTGAGAGAGGGCTTAGAAAAAAACTTGAGGAAGTTATATTGAAGAGATTATAAAAGCAATGCACAGCATGCGTTAGATGGCCAAATTGATCCCCTTGTCTACCACATAGTCTTTGTGGCCTGCAGAGGTAACCACCCAGTCAAGAAGCCAAAGAGCTAGAAACTCCCTTTCCCACTGTTCTGTGGTCCTGGAGTGAGAGGGTATGACTGGATTTGGCAAATCAAATCACCCAACCTACATCTGAAATATACAAGAGGAAGAAAAATGCACACGGACAAAAGAGAGTATTAAATTCAAACTCAACCCTATCAAGGCCACAGATGGTTCCGTATCCACATCTGTGGTATTGTCGGTGAGAGCTTATGGCAGTCCAAATTCAGCAACAATGACAACAGTTCTTATTGAGCTAGTGTTGGGACCTGATGTTGGCTATTTTGGCCTCCTTTGCTTCCTATGTTCCTGCCCACTTTTCAGCAGGTTCTCCTATTTACCTTTCATTTCTCTTTTAAACCAGTTTATACTCAGTTATCTCATTTCCTCTTGCACCCAGGTACTTTGGCTCACCCAAAAGGGCTGAGTTAGAGACCAGAAAAGGATATTACGCAGCATGATCTGAGAAACAGGCATGTGTCATATAGTTAATGTTGTGAACACTAAAACACTGAAGAGGACATATTTGAATGCAGTGCCAAAAAATTCTAATGAATGCTCTGGTCAGATAAAAAAAACAAACAAACCCCCAAACCAGATAATTTAGTTTGGAAACTGACACTTAGAATGGCTTTTTATGTTATTCATTATTTTTATTTTTAAAACATCCTTGTTTATATAGTAGCTTTTTAAAGAGCAATTTGGCTTTTGTTGTAGAGTTGAGGTCAGAGAATAATAAGACGTGAATGGGAAGTAAATGGTACAACAGTGAGGAAAATGAAAGATACTCTGACCACTGTGGAGATACTTGGCTTTTATGTATGCCCAAAGACAGATCTGAATTTGGTCCTATAGAATAATGTCATGAAAGTTTTCAAAATAGAAAGGAGGACATTGAGAATTTCAGCGGGTAGTAAATAAGTAATTGCCTCAGTAAAAGGAAAATAAGAGGTAGGAAGAACAGAAAGCAGAAAATAATGGAGGCATGGAAATGTGGGACAGGCAAGGCAATGAGGTTGTGACATAAATAAGAGAAAGATTGAAGATAAAATATGGAGAATGGTTCAGATGTGAGGGGTCAATTGTTGCCTTAATTCTGGTTTTCATTAAAAGTTGTCACACTGGGAATCCTTTATTTCTTTCATCTATAATTCCAACTTTATTTTCTTATGGTGTTTGCGTAAGCGGGAGAGACTTTCATTTTAATTTTACATGATGTATTCATATATATTTAAGTGTTTGCTGCTTGAAAGATTTTGCCATATTTAAATTGCTTTTTGTTATTAACAGTTATTTGAGTTTTCTCTAGATATTATCCTGGTTTTACTTAAGGCCACCTCATTATCACCAGTTTTATGCAAAATACATTGTGAAAGACTGTAACCTTAACCGGTGATATGAATAGCAGCATCAATAACTACCGCTGTAAATACTTTTATTTCACATAGGTTTTCTTCTTGTTATCCAAATAACCTAATGATTAAAAGTTAAAATTCCCTTGGAGTATGGGTACTTTTCATGGAAGAGGTAGAGCAATGGAACCAGACTCAGTAAATTAACATCAGATTGAACATAAGGAGAGGGGCATTAATGATAAAGTGTGTTACCTCAGTCAGTTGTACTCAGAGAGAGGGATTGTTAAAGGAAATGTCCCTTTTTATGAGAATAATCACAAGGATTTCTTACCTCGGAAAGATTATTACTTGAATCCTTAACATAGTTCAAATTCAATTTATTTAAAGATCCTATTTACTGATAACTGCCTTACACTTTCATAAAAATTATGAAAACACGTTAATAAAACTTTGAGGAGGAATGATATCGCTTCAGGTGCTTTTCTTATTCTGACAACACAAAAATAAAATACAGAGATAAGTAATTGTTTTCCTTTTTCTCCCAGCTACTTTTACATCCTGTAACCTTAAAAATTATTATGAATTAGTACAGTATTTTCACTTTTGCTCTAAAGGATAATGAATATTAGAAAAATTATTTCTAACTTACCCATACTTGTGCAAAATTGTGAAGATCCTTTCAGAGTTCTAGGCTTTCTAAAGTGTATAAAAATATAATAGCACTGAAATGAAAACATAGGTTGCAATCTTTGCATGCTGATTCATTTTGGAGACTTCTTTTCGTCAAGCTCTCGATAATGTCACATGTATTAGTTCATTTTGAGCACAAGAGTCAACCAATTGTATAAATGTATGCTTTTGCCAGAAGAGGAAGGGGTAAAGACCAAAAATTTCCACATTAGTGCCCAAGAATTCCCTTTAGGACAAAGCTAAGTTGTTCTGGGCATTGTAGATTTGAACATGTATTAGAAGTCCAAGTTTTCCCACAGGGCATCACTGGCCATAAACATGAATTCACTCCAGACAGTTTTAATTTTCTCAATTGTACCTGCACATTATTTTTCTTTAATTTTTTTAAAAAGATTTATTTTTGCATACAATCTTGTATGCAGCCAGAGGTGTGAGGCAGTGAGAAGGTACACCAGAGATAGTGGGGTGCAGAACAGGCAGATTGACTGAAATACACTGCTGAGGGGAGCAGCGGGTGAGGCAGGAGAGGTCTGCTGTGCCATGTGGGATTCTCCCCGGCCGGGCATCGAACTTGAGCCACAGCTGCTGACAGCTCCACAGCACTGTTGCGCCAACAGGGAGGCCCTGTACCTGCCTTTTATACAGTACTTACCTACACATATAATACATCTGACATGTTTATAGAAATCTGCAGTTGTATTTGTTACTCTGAGTGTTCTGATCAGTATGGTCTTGTCTGAGTTAACCATACATTATTTTAAAGAGGATCTTAGGAGCCTACCCCACAAAAAGTTAACTTCATCAGATAAACTGGAGTGTGGGTACTTATTAAAAAAGGGATAGAGCAGTGGGGCAACTCTGAATGATTTTAATGTCTGCCTTCATGAAAGGAGACCAAAGTTAATATTAAAGTGACTTACATTAGTCACCTATTTATATCAGATTAAGAGATTACATTCCACACCTGTGTTAACACCCCGCTTTAAGCTGAAATATGATGAAAATCATTAATGGACCAAGGTAGACTAGGCAGTAAGGGGGGTTGGGGAAGCAAAAAAAAAAAAAAAAAAAACATGAGCACAGTGGGAGGTGGCCTAAATCAGTGCTTCCCAAACTTTTGTACCAGTTGATCTCATGGAGATCTTTTAAAATGTGGATACTGTTTCAGGGTATCTGCGAGTGACCTTAAGATCTTCATTTCTAACAATGTGTGCCTATGGACTCTTGCCATCCAGAGGGCCCTCATTGTTGGCCTGCTTAGACCATCATTGGCTAGTCTAGATTGATATAGAAGCAATAAAAAAGATATATGTGTCTGTCAAGCAAAGGTAGAAGCAAAGATTATACTGGTCAACAAATTTTTACAAAAGTCATGTTACTGAAATAAAGTTAGTCATCTCTTATCAACTTGTATGTGCTCCACATGATTATGACAGTCAGATTCTAATTTTGGCTCTAGTTTTTTTTTGTAATCTGCAGTAAATTGATGTTCACATCACGAAATGCATGCCAATAGTAATAGGACTATGGTTAATACCTGTAGAAAATCAAGTCATAGACTACTTCTTAGATTTCTTCTCTTGTCTCTTGTACAGCTGTTCAGGAATAGAATAGATGGAAGATGGTTTCCATTGTGCAAAGCACAGCCTTAAGACTCAGTTTTGAAGAGTCTAGAAATAGTCACCATCTTGTGGGTCACGAGTGAGTTTAAGGCATTCATGAGGCCCTCAATATTGGAACAGAACAGCTGAGTACTTTCCTTTGTGAAGAAAGGCTCTCCAACTGCTGGTGGTGCTTTCGATAGAAAGTAATTATGACATCTACTTCTAGAAGATTTCATTGTTGGAGTCTTGATCCTAGCAATTCTGCCTTGTTCTTGGAGAAGTCCAAATCATGAACCAGGTCATTTAGTTCTTCCTGTGTTAGTCTGGGTAGGATTGATGATGCGCCACAGTGAAAATCTGGATCACTGCATGCTGATGAAACAGGAGAACAGGTTGGCTCACCCTTGTCCTCATCAGATGAATCAAGAGAATATTCTGCTGGAGGTTCTGGAATAGGAAGTCCCTCACCATGTGGAACTGGTCTCAATGCAGACGGAATGTTTGGGTAGATTAGTCTTGACTTCTTTTGCTTCGTTATTCCACCAGAAAGAGGAGGAACCAAGCAGAAGTAACAGTCTTTTATGTGGTTCTTGGCTCTCTCCACACCATGGGGACTGCAAATGGCATTGATGGTCTTTTGCCATTTAACCACGTGAAAGCTGTGTTGTACATGTAGCACAGCATATATGAGGAGCCCAAGGCTTGTCTTGGTCACCAACCTTGCATTCGAAGTCAAGATGATACGCCTTCTTCACTTGAGAAGTGATACTTTTCTTCTGGTTGGCAAATGTCACTTCCCCACAAATAGAGTAGAAATTGTCCACACTATTAATGCACTTTCAAGGCATGACTGTTCTATATTGTGCCTAAATGGATAAAATAATAACAGTTCTATGGAACATTAGCTTAAACTGTCTCACCCAAAGTCTGAAATATTTTCAATGCTCAACCTTTTCAACAGGGCTTTCTATAGTGCACTGCTGATGTCAGCTTACTTCAGCAACAGCCTGGCAGTAGTATTGCATTGCATCAGAAAATGATGTAATCAACTCTGTGTGATGTGTGCGTGATGGTATTATGCAATGCAATGCAATATTACATCAATCTAGACTGAGTTAGGGTGTACTTGCAGTCCTACTGAATAAATTTACACGGTGAAACATATAGAATGAATTCTATGAAATATCTTCAAAACAAGAGCTAAGAAAAAATCTTCAGGGTTATATTCATATTCAGCACACCACGATACTCCAGACTAGGGCCTTCTAAAATCATTAATGACCTCAACATTGACCAGTGTTATCATTGTAGTAAGTTTGAAATTTATCAGCACATAACGGACAATGCCTAATACACACAATTTTGTGACTCCTGTGGTACATATACACAATGGAATACTATTCAGCATTCAAAGAAGATAAACACATGCAATTTGCAGCGACATGGATGGAATTAGAGGGGATCATACTCAGTGAAATAAGCCAGAAAGAAAGAGAAAAATATCGAATGGCTTCATTTATAACAGGACTATAAGGAAACCAAATAAGAGAGAGACAATCAGCTGGGGGGGGGGGAGTGGTGGGGGGAGGGAAGGAAAAGGCCAAAAAATGGAATAGAGAAGAACACAAGGGACCATGGAGATGGATCATGGGTGAATTGTTGGTGGGCTACCCAAGGGGAATACAAAATGTAAAAGACATAAATAACAATAAAAATATATATTAAAAAATTAGAACTATTAGTATGAGGTCTAAACATTTCTTTTTATCAATTTTGTGAGTGAATTTATGACTTTCTTGTTTCTCAGGCTGTAGATAATTGGATTTAAGAAAGGGATTATGACAGAGTAAAATAGTGCGTCCATCATCCCTTGATCATCTGACTCTACAGATGCCTGGCGCACATACATGAAGAGGAGAGGGCCATAGTATAGAGACACGGATAAAAGATGAGCTCCACAGGTGGAGAAGGCCTTCTTTATGCCCTCTAGAGACTTCTTTTTTAAGATAGTAAACAGAACTAGTGTATAGGAGACAAGAACAATAGAAATGGTGAATACCTGAATTGATCCAGCGAAAATGTGGACTATTAGAATGTTAATAGAAGGGTCAGTACAGGAAATCTTATACAATGGTTCAATATCACAGAAAAACTGATGTATTATATTGTAATTGCAAAAAGTTAATCTGAGTATTAAACCAGTATGAATCATGGAATGAATGATGCCTGCTACAAATGAGGAGACTAGTAACTGGACACATAGTCTATTGGTCATAATCAGTGGATAACATAAAGGGTTGCATATGGCTACATAGCGATCATATGCCATAACTGCCAAGAGAAAACATTCTGTGGAAATTCCAGTTGCAAAGGAAAAAAATTGTATCATGCATTCAGAAAAAGTTATTATTTTACTTTTGGTGAAAAAGTTGACCAGCATGTTGGGTGTCACTGAGGATGATATTATAGCATCCGCAAAGGCTAAGCTGCCAAGGAATAAGTACATGGGGATGTGAAGTTGAGAGTCATTCCTGATGAGAACAATGAGACCAAGGTTCCCCACCATGGTGATGAGGTATATCACCAAGAACACCAGGAACAGGGGGATTTCCCACTCCTTTTGATATGTAATTCCTGTGAGGACAAACTCTGTCAGCAGTGATGCATTTTCCTTTTCCATGTCTCATTGGATGTTCCCTGAAATGAAATGCAATAAATGTAAAATGGTCTTTTCCAGTGGATTTATACTTTATATACTGGAATAGTGGATTTGAATCTAATCTTACTATCAAAATACCATTTGAATTTTGTGTAATATTACATTATTGGGTTGAAAAATTGAGGAGGGGTTGAATAAATTGAAATAGTTATGATAATTTAAAGGCACAATGTGTGGTATAATCGATTTATAAAACAGGGGAAGACATCTAAACGTGTGTTAAAAATTTGGTAGAGAAATTCTGTCTAGGACAATGATTCTGAGTCACAGAAATAGATATTAAAAGATCTGAACTATAAAAAATGACTGGATATGAAGCATCTGGAAGTTTTTCCTCAGGTAATAGACATACACTGAAAACTTTTGAGGATTTTTGAAAATAATTTTTTTGATAATGCAGAATATAAGTATCCAGAGGAGACTACAGAAAGGGAAACTATAAAGGAAGTGTAATTATTGTCCAGATTGCGATCCCTGATGATATTAAGAATCTGCAGCTTTTTTTTCCCCAAAAGACAGATTTTGAGGTATTATTGAAGAAATTCTTTCTTTGCATCAGAATGAAATCCTGGAATCTATGCTGTAAAAAAAACTAATGCTGCCCATGTTTTTCAAGTGCATGTGAATTGCCTAGTCTGTGGTGCTACAACATGGCACTGATAAGGACTAAAATGTAGATCTAGAATAATTTTGGTTCTAGAAGAATGTAGATTCTAAATTCTTCACTAAATTGATTTAGTGACATTCTGTGAAGGGTATATCAGTGAAGGATTTAATAGTCACTTCATGACTAGATCAAGCTTATCAAAACTTGAAATCAGAATTCAGAAGAATTGACTCGGAGTTAATTTGTTGAGATAATAACCGTTGAACATCTAGGCAAGATGAGATTAGTAGTATATATTCTAGATCTTATTAGAATCTTAATAGTAATAATGTCTGAAGAGTTATGGGGGAAATGAAGACAGACGGCCCACAGTAAAATGTGCAGAGATAAAGTGAGAGAGGACTTAGAAAAAAACTTGAGGAAGTTATATTGAAGTCATTATAAAGGCAATGCACAGCGTGTGTTAGATGGCCAAATTGATCCCCTTGTCTACCACATAGTCTTTGTGGCCTGCAGAGGTAACCACCCAGTCAAGAAGCCAAAGAGCTAGAAACTCCCTTTCCCACTGTTCTGTGGTCCTGGAGTGAGAGGGTATGACTGGATTTGGCAAATCAAATCACCCAACCTACATCTGGAATATGCGAGAGGAAGGAAAAGGCACACGGACAAAAAAGAGTGTTAGATTAAATGCAACCATAAGAAGGCCACAGATGGTCCCATATCCACATCTGTGGTATTGTTGGTGAGAGCTTATGGCAGTCCAAATTCAGCAACAATGGCAAGGGCTCTCATTGAGCTAGTGTTGGGACCTGATGTTGGCTGTTTTGGCCTCCTTTACTTCCTATGTTCCTGCCTACTTTTCAGTGGATTCTCCAGTTTCCCTTTCACTTCTTTTGTAAGCCAGTTTATACTTAGTTATCTCACTTCCTCTTGCACGCAGGTACTTTGACTCACCCAAAAGGGCTGAGTGAGAGACCAGAAATGGATATTAAGCAGCGTGATTGGCAAGCAGGCATGTATCCTATAGTTAATGTTGTGAACACTAACACTAAAGAGGACAAATTTAAATGCAAGTGCCAAAAATCCATAATAAATGCTCCAGTTGGAGGAAAAAAAAACACCAAAAAACCAAAAACCAGGTCATTTAGCTGGAAACCTAGACACTTACAGTGGCTTTTTATATTTTTTTATTTTATTTTTGTTTTTAAACATGTTTATATGGTGGCTTTTTAAAGAGCACTTTGGGTTTTGTTGTAGATTTGAGGTCAGAAAATAATAAGTGATTGAGAGTAAATAGTACAGCAGTGAGGAAAATGAAACATACTCTGACCACTCCTGGAGAACATTTAGCTTTTATCTATGCCCACAGACAGATCGGAATGTTTGTCCTGTAGAATAACATCATGAAAATTTTCAAAAGAAAAAGGAGGACATTGAGAGAAGGCCAGGGTGAGTGAATAAGTAATTATGTGGCTGAAATGATAACAAGAGGTAGGAAGAAAAGAAAGCAGAAAATAGTGGAGTCATGGAAATGTGGAACAGACAAGGCAATGAAGTAGTGTGATAAATAAGAAAAAGACTGAAGTTGAAATACGGAGAATGATTCAGATGTGAGGAGTTAATAGTTGTCTTAACACTGGTTTTCATTAAAAGTTGTCACACTGGGAATCCTTTATTTCATTCAACTCTAATTCCAATTTTGTTTTCCCTTGGTGTTTGTGTGAGAGAGTGACTTTCATTTTGATTTTCCATTATATATTCATATATATTTAAATGTTCACTGCTTGAAAGATTATGGCATATTTAAATTACTTTACTTTTGTTATTAACAGATATTAAATTTTCTCTAGCTGTTCTTCTGGTTTTACTTAAAATCACCTCATTCTTCCCAGTTTTATTCACAAAATACATTTTGCCAAAGACTGGAACCTAAACCAGTGATATAAGTAGCATCAGCAATTATAGCTAAAATATGTTATTTTCACATAGGTTTTCTTTTTGTAATCCAAATAATCTAATGATTAAAAAAATAGAAAATTCACTAGAGTGTGGGTTTTTATTAGGTAAGAGTTAGAGCGATGGGGCAATGAAATTAATGTCAGTTTGGATGAAAGGAGAGGGGAGTTAATAATAAAATGTGTTACCCTAGTCACTCAGTTGTACTCAGAGAAGGCGATTGTTAAAGAAAATGTCCCTTTTTATGGGAATAACCACAAAGATTTCTTACCTATGAAACATTATCACTTGAATCTTTAACCCAGTTCAAATTCAAATTGTTTAAAGATCCTATTTACCGATAACTGCCTTATACTGACATTATCATTATGATAACAGGTTAATAAAACTTTAAAGGGGAATGATTTAGTTTATGATGTTTTGCTTATGCTGATAACACAAAAATAAAATGCATAGATAAGTAATTGTTTTCTTTTTTCTCCCTGCTACTTTTACATCCCGTAACCTAACATAAATTATTATGAATTAGTACAGTATTTTCACTTTTGCTCTAAAGGATAATGAATATTAGAGAAATTATTTCTAACTTACCCATACAAAATTGTGAAGATCCTTTCAGAGTGCTAGGCTTTCTAAAAGGAATAAAAATACAGTAGCACTGAAATGAAAACATAGGTTGCAATCCTGCATGCTGATTCAGTTTGGAGACTTTTTTTGTCAAGGTCTGGATAATACCACATATATGTTTGTTTTGAACACAAGAGTCAACCAGTTGTATAAATGGATGCTGCTTCCAGAAGAGGAGGGACAAAAGACCAAAAATTTCCACATTAGTGCCCAAGAATTCCCTTTAGGACAAAGCTAAGTTGTTCCGGGTATTGTAGATTTGAACATGTGTAAGAAGTCCAAGTTGTCCCACAGGGCATCACTGGCCATAAACATCAATTCACTTCAGAAAGTTTTAATTTTCTCAATTGTAACGGTGTTTTATGCAGTATTTTCCAACACAGATGACACATCTGACATGTTTATAGAAAACTTCAGTTGTATATGCTACTCTGGTGTTCTGATCAGTATGGTCTTGCTGAGCTAACCATACATTATTTTAAAGAGGACCTTAGGAGCCTGCCCCACAAAAAGTTAACATCATCAGGTAAACTGGAGTTTGGGTACTTATTAAAAAAGGGATAGAGCAGTGGGGCTATCCTCAATGAACTTAATATCAGCCTGCCTGAATGGAGACAGGAGTTAACATTAAAGTGATTTACCTTAGTCAGTTATATCAGATTAGGAGATTACATTCCACTCCTATTTTAACACCCCCCTGTAAGCTGAAATCGTATGAGAATTATTAATAGAGAAAGGTTGGAAGGCATTTAGGGGGGTTAGGGAAGCAAAAGAAAAACTAATTAGCACAGTGGGAGGTGGCCTAGATTAGCGCTTCCCAACTTTGTACCTGTGAATCTCCTGGACATTTTGTGAAAATGTGGATTCTGGGTCTCCCTGGTGGAGGAAGGGAGCTATCCACAGCCACTACAGCATGAGTTTGCTGCCAGGCCAGGGAGATTCCCACATGGTGCAGGAGAACTCTCCTGCCTCGCCGGCTGCTCCCCTCAGCAGTGTACTTCAGTTGATCTGCCTCTTCTTCTCACTGCTCTCGCTGGTGAATCCTCTCACCACTCCACACCTGTGGCCTACACCCCAGTTCTTGTATGCATAAATAAATAAATCTTTAAAAAAATGTGGATACTGTTTCAGGAGATCTGCGAGTGATCTTAAGTTCTAGCAATGTGTGCCTATGGATTCCTGCCATCCAGAGGCCCTCATTGTTTGCCAGTCTAGATTATCATTGGCTAATCTAGACTGATTTAGAAGCAATAAAAAAGATATATATGGCTGTCATGCAAAGGTAGAAGCAAAGGGCATTGGATGAAATTATCTCTTATCGAATTTTACACCTTGTTGAATACAAAGCTCTGAATTTCTGTTTCCAACATTGTTAGTCTGGTCAGTTTTAATTATATACATAAAATTTAATTATGTTTTATGTATATTCTATTTCATTGTTATTTTAATTTCATTTCTCAGATGACTGTTATCATAAGCATTTCCTTGTGTCCTCTTGATTATGTCCCATTTTATTGAGTTCTGAGAATACTTCATGTATCCTGGTACTTATCACAACCATGTATTGCAAATGTTTTCTCAGAGTTCTCAATTACACTTCGGTTCTAAAATATATCACATTTGTCCATTGCACTAATGGCATTCTGTTGACTAGAGCTAACGACCAAGAGTAACAGCTACGGTAGGCTCTTGGTAAGACAAATGCATATCCGGAAGATGGGAAATAAATCCATGAAAACTTCAGAATCCTTTCACATCAGTAAAATTTCTGGGGGTCATATATTCCTTGCATATAGAAGTTGTCCTAGCTGGTACCTCCTGCAGTCTTGCCTTCATGTTTTATCAAAAACTGCTAATTTGCCATTTGACCAGAACTGCCCTTCATGACCTCAGTGTATGTGACTCACCAAGGCATAAGATTGGGCTTGCACAGAAGCACCCCATTATCAAATAAAAGTGGTATTTGCATGATCAAATCAAGAAGGTCCTGAGGGCACAAAGTACATGAGGTAATGGCCCAACTGCTTATGGTCCCATGTACTTACACTTCCTTCTCTCGCCTAGCCTGTAATTTAGTCTCGTGGAGATTTGTCTATGATCGGTTGACAGGAGAAAAAATACCTGAACCTGGTTATAAGAATATTCTGAGTGATATGTAGGCACATCTGAGATGCAGACAGCAGAAGCACTCTGGTCCCTTTGTGGGACACTCTCAAAGGGACTGGTATAGAAACAAATCCTCCATGTGGGCTTATCTCTCAGTGTTATTCATACCTATTCATTTTTTAAAAAAAGATATATTTAATTTTGCATACAAACTAGGGTGTAGGCCAGAGGTGTGGGGGGTAAGAGGGTTCACCAGAGACACAGTGGGGAGCAGAACAGGCAGATCAACCGAAATACACTGCTGAGGGGAGCAGTGAGCAAGGCAGGAGAGGTCTGCTGTGCCATGTGGGATTCTCCCTGGTCTGATGCTGCGCTTAAGCCGTTGCACCACCAGGGAGGCCCCATACCTATTCGACAGGAATGAGAAATGACCAGATATGTGGGAAAATGCTGTGTAATACTGGTCGTTGATTTATGGTTTGTCTGGGTGCACTGGGACTTTGAAGAATTAATAATAATATTTGTGTAATTTTATATGTGGAAAGATTCCTCCAATTAGGCAAAAAAATGTGAATATATTTGTATTTCATATCATAACACCAAAGGTGACCTCACCATAGAAATAGTGACAATTCACAAAATGTCAAGATGACCTACTCTATGGATACCGTACACTATTTTCTTCAGTGACTCCTGTCCTCAAGGAATGGACTCGGAACAAACTGGTCAGGGTGGGCAGGCATTATACAAGGGCTGTAATGGCTATAGACAGTGCTGAATGCACAATCTTCCAAGGGAGAAACTACCACTCAGTCCGCATCATGGTGCCATTTATCAACTTGATCAGCCTACTACCTGGTGGCAGGCTGATTAATTGAAGAGTTTCCAATATAATAAAAGGGAAGGGTTTTGTTCTTACTGGACAAGACACTTAATCTGGGTGACCTCACTATATATGATTCACCAGCTATAAGGTTGGGCTTGACTTCTTTGCTTGTAATGTTTTGGTTTTTGTTTTTTACCAAAATGATTATCCTTGGTCTGACTGAATCCTTAGCCACTGTCATTGTATTCCATATAGTATTCTTTCTCATTAAAGAATGGATTTAGCTAAAAGAAGTGTAGCAGTTGACACATGCTCATCAAATTCTTGGTCTCATTCTGTTTTCCTTGTGCCTCCCCCACCCCATTCTGAAGCAACTAATTTGATAACATGGTGGAATGTCTCCCTTGAAGACTCAGTTATAGCACCAAATAGATGGAAATACCTTGCAGGACTGGAGAAAGGTTCTCCAGAAGCCTGTGTATTTTGAACTGGCTTCCAGTACATGTTTCTACCATTACCAGAATTCACGGATCCAGTAATTGAGGGATGAACATGGGAGTGACACCACTCACTTTCACCCCTGGTGACCAATAGCCAAATTTTTACTTCCTGTTCCTGTCTTTTATGGTCTAGTCACCTAGCCCTCTTACTGTCAAATGGAGGAATCTTTCTCCTGCACTATGTGGGAAGTTAAGCGTACTACTAGATCTCTTTGGATTCCATCTTCCTTTGAATTTTTAGACAAGTAAGCAGATTACTGTGTGGATGGGTGACTGATGCTAACAATGGAAAACTGGACTCAAAGTCCACAGTGGAGGTAAGGAAGATCCTTACAGAATCTCCCTGCGTAACTGTCCCTGTAGAAATATATGGAATATTTCAAAAACCAACCCAGAGAATAGCTTTATTTTACTGAATTTTGGTTAATATCACATGCTGTAGTAGTACAGCCTTTAAAATCAACTTCTGCATATGCTATCTTATGTTTACACCAGAGTTCAAGTTTCCATTGATCAAAATTGAGTAAACCATTTGTTCCCATGTGCCTATTTCCCCCCTTCTCTTGTCAATGAGTTTTTTATTCTTATAGTCTGCAAGTTTTTTTTTTGTTTTATTTGCATCCTTCATTTTGTTTCTTTATGACTGTGTCATATATAAGAGAAGTCATACATTCTCTGGTCTTCTTCCATCTGACATATATCACTGAACATAATACCTTCTAGGTCCATCCATGTCATGGTAAATGCAAGCTACATGGATTATTGTAGTTGAATATCATCCCATTGTGTACATATACCACTTCATTATACCATATCTGTCTATAGGTGATTAAGTTTCCAGTTCTATGCTTTTGCAAGTAATGTTGTCATGAACTTGAGTATGCATGTATCTGTTCCGGTTGGAGTTTTCGTATTTATAGGTAAATTCTTAAGATGTAGGATACGGCATTTTTACTCTTAATTTTTTTGAGAAGTCTCCATTTTTTTTCCCACAATAGCTGTACCAATTTACATTGCCACCAGTAGTAATGAGATTCTTCTCTTAACATCCTCACCAGAATTTGTTATTTCTTGTCTTTTTGATAATAGCCATTCTTACAGGTGTGATATAATACCCTGTTGTTTCATTGATTTACATTTTCCTGATAAAATATGTTGAAAATTGTTATGTGCCTTTGACTACTATCTGTGTGTCTTCTTTGGAAAAGTGTCCCTTCAGATCCTCAACCAATTTTTGATCAGGTTGCTTATCTTTTTGTTGTTGGTGTTAATGAGTTCTTTACATGTATATATTAAAGGAGGTGTATATGCCCCATGAGAATTTCCTGTTTAGTTAGATAAGAATACATTGTGCATATGTGCGCATGTGTGTCTGTACACAGGAAATATATTTTTCTCTCTACCCTTAAGCCCTCATCATGTAGAATGAACTTTGTTGCTTTTATATCATTGTAATTGAGCATTATTGATTTGACCTACTATTTCAGTTATCAGACTTCAAGCAGATAGTTAACATTCCAAAAATTTACCTCTTTTCTCAAAAGAGGGTAATGTATATTCAGTTGTATGCTCAAAGTTATAGCATGTTAGTGGGGATTCTGACTTTTCTATGATTTTTTTTTTTTTTTTGGAGATTAACTGTGGTTTAGAGATATGTATGGGCCCTGGTTGACAAAGGGTGACCTTGTGATGGTTAATTTTATAAATCATTCCTCCTGTGGCCACAGAATGTCCAGATTAGTTTAACTTAATGTCTGCATGTGTTGTCATGGTGTTTCCAGAGGTTATTGATATTGAATTGGTAGAATAAGTGAAGACAATAGTATTTGTTTTAAATTCTTCTATGGTTTGTATCTTTGAGCCAAATTTCTAGTTATGATACTTCCGTCAAATATTATGTCATACTTCATTCCAGGAGCCAATGCTAGTAATAAGAACAAGAGTAATATGCTTTATGTGTGAGGAGAGATTGTCATAAGAGAAACCCGAGGGGTAAGCTGTCATGTAGCAGCCACCCAAGAACCAGTAATAAGACAGGGTTTCTACAAATGTAAAAGAATTATGCCCTTACTTATCTTTATATGTTTCATATCATTTAAATTGCACATATTTACACAGATATTTGTTAATGAGTATGTGTGTAACCATTCTGCTACCTTTTATGAAAAATAAAAAAAATTCTAAATTATAATTAAAGGGCTTGTAGGCCAAAAATAAGAAGAGTAAAATAATCTCTTACAAGCCTAAAATTGGGATTCTTTTCTTCTTTGAAAGGATCTATAAATGCATCATGAAAGTTGTAGCATTTAGGAGAGACCAGGAAGAAATGAACCATTTCAATTTTAATGTTAATGTGGCAGTACAATGGGGAAGATTCTCTGTTAGGAAACCTATTTGAACTCCCGAATGAACTGAAAAAGAATGAGGTTTGTCTAGAAGGTGTTCAATAACTCTTTTGAGGTTTAACGCAGAGTCCTATAGAGAACTGTGAAAAAAGAAACTTTATAGTTATTCAGGGTTTTATTTAAAGGCACCTCAGCTATGCAGGGTGACCTAATGCAGGGTGAAGTGTACATACATGCATATATACATATATGTACATACATGCATAGGTATATGGATTTTTGATATGCAAATAAATATCACATGTATATGCAGATATACAGTTCAGGCTATTTAATCATATATAATCTGATAGCAATGACCATTCAAAATAATTCATAGGTATACGTTTTAATCAGAGTTATGTTTGCATTAATAATCAGGCAACTATGTTTAGAAAGAAAGAGAACACCTGCCAACTAGAAGGGATGAGTAACTAAAATTTTCAGAACACAGAGATGGGGAGTTTGAGGATAAGGGTCTCAAAAGTATTTGTAAGAATGTGTATGGAATTTCAATGTTGAGAGAGAAATGGTAGATGTGGGTCTAAAAATAGGAGAGGGCTTCCCTGGTGGTTCAGCGGTTAAGCGCTGCACTATGAAACTGTGGGCAGCAGCGACACAAGTTCAACAACCAACCCGGGTGGTTCCCACATGGCGTGGCAGACCTCTCCTGTCTTGACCACTGCTCCCCTCAGACCGTCGGTCTGCCTGTTCTGCTCCCCACTGGGTCTCTGGTGAACCCTCTCGCCCCCCCCCCAAAACCCCCGCACCTCTGGCCTGTACCCCAGCTTGTATACATAATAAATAAATTGTTAAAATAAAAATAATAAATAAATAAATAAAAAATGAGAGACATTATATTTTAAAATATGGAATGCGAGAAAACATCCCATAAATGACTTTTGAGCACAGAACAATCAGATTCTTGCTCATTTCAATGCCTTTCCAGACAGCACCTGGATAGCATACCTGCATATCATCTTAATATTATTCGAAGTTTGGTAAAAGGTATCTAAAGCCCCTCGTGGCCAATACACATTCCAATAGCAGTTACATACCAGTGATTTATATCTACTACATTTTTTTCATTCTTATGTTGAGACCATTTCCTTCCTATTCTGCCTCTTCTTTCTTCTTTTCTAAGCCATCCTCATTTAATCCTTCAGTGTAATCATGTAGGTTTGTGAATTAGTAAAACTCCTCAGATTACCCAACAACAGAACACACAGAGCTAGAAAG
This sequence comes from Scalopus aquaticus, assembly GCA_004024925.1. Taxonomy (NCBI): domain Eukaryota; kingdom Metazoa; phylum Chordata; class Mammalia; order Eulipotyphla; family Talpidae; genus Scalopus; species Scalopus aquaticus. The sequence goes on along the minus strand of PVIJ01006455.1, from coordinate 50,289 downwards.
TTCCTGAGAAGGCAACAAATGAGGCCCCTCCCTATTTCCTGCTAGCATGGATGCATTCTGAGGAGGGACACCCTCTAACAGTGTGAGTTTGCCTTCACTCTGCATTTTTTCTGCATTACATCCCTGTTTCTTTTTATTTCTCCATGACACAAGCTTGATTTCGACTAGGAGTAAAATTCACAAGATCTCCATAAATTAGAATGAAAATATTGATGCTAGCAGATTTCCTGCGATTTTCCCCAATTTACTCAAACACAAACCTGCCAACACTGTGCATTTCAATGTGATAGGAGTCTCCCGGATGTTCAATTATATTATCAACAACATCATATTCAAGCGCTTGACAGTGGTTCGGAACCATTTTAGCACTTAATGTATTTATAAAGTCATGTGGAAGGACACACAAATATGTAAAATGTTCCATTTTTTTCTTCCTTTAGTTATTTTAGTATGTTATGAGCACTGGATTAAAATGCTTGTATGTTTTTGAATGACCTAAAGAAGCTTTTAGAAGGTTAATCAGTATTCAGCATAAAGTCATTAAAGTAATAGGAAAATTGTCATTGCAATAAGCTTTGATCTCTAGTCAGCACATAACAAATGCCTAATACACACAAATTTGTAACTCCTCTAATGAAATGAGAACATCTATTAGTATGAGATCTAAACATTTCTCTTTATCAATTTTGTGAATGAATTTATGACTTTCTTATTTCTCAGGCTGTAGATAATTGGATTTAAGAAAGGAATTATGATACAGTAAAATATCGAGTCCATCATTTCTTGATTATCTTCCTGTACAGATGCCTGGCGCACATACATGAAGAGAAGGGGGCCATAGTATAGAGACACGGATAATAGGTGGGCTCCACAGGTGGAGAAGGCCTTCTTTATGCCCTCTAGAGACTTCTTTTTTAAGATAGTAAACAGAACCAGTGTATAAGAAACAAGAACAATTGAAATGGTGAATACCTGAACTGACCCAGAGAAAATGTGAACTATTAGAATATTAATAGAAGGGTCTGTACAGGAAATCTTATACAATTGTTCAATATCACAGTAAAACTGATGTATTATAATGTGATTGCAGAAGGTTAATCTGAGTAATAAACCAGTATGAATCATGGAATGAATGATGCCTGCTACAAATGAGGAGACTAGTAACTGGACACATAGTCTATTGGTCATAATCAGTGGATAACGTAAAGGGTTGCATATGGCTACATAGCGATCATATGCCATAACTGCCAAGAGAAAACATTCTGTGGAAATTCCAATTGCAAAGAAAAAAAATTGTATCATGCATTCAGAAAAAGTTATTATTTTACTTTTGGTGAAAAAGTCAACCAGCATGTTGGGTGTCACTGAGGATGATATTAAAGCATCCGCAAAGGCTAAACTTCCAAGGAATAAGTACATGGGGATGTGAAGTTGAGAATCATTCCTGATGAGAACAATGAGACCAAGGTTCCCCACCATGGTGATGAGGTATATCACCAAGAACACCAGGAACAGGGGGATTTCCCACTCCTCTTGATATGGAAATCCTGTGAGAACAAACTCTGTCAGCAGTGATGCATTTTCCTTTTCCATGTCTCATTGGATGTTCCCTGAAATAAAATGCAATAAATGTAAAATGGTCTTTTCCAGTGGGTTTATACTTTATATACTGGAATAGTGGATTTGAATCTAATCTACCATCATAACGCGATTTGAATTTTGTGCAATATCACATTAATGGGTTGAAAAATTGAGGAGGGATTGAATAAGTTAAAATAGTTATGATAATTTAAAGGTGCAATGTGTGGTGTGATCTATTTATAAAAAAGGTGGAAGACAGCAAAACATTGTTAAAAACTGTGGTAGAGAAGTTCTGTCTAGGACATTGATTCTGAGTCATAGGAATAGATATTAAAATATCTAGACTATAAAAAAAATGACTGGATATAAAGCATCTGGAAATTTCTCCTCAGATAATAGACATACACTGAAAATATTTGACGATTTTTGAAAATAATTTTTGATAATGCAGAAAATAGTTATCCCAAGGAGATTACAGAAAGAGATACTATTTCGTAAGTGTAATTACTGTCCAGATTGCCAGCCCAGATTACATTAATATCTGCAGCTTTTTTTTTCAAAATACAGATTTTGAGGTATTACTGAAAAAATTAATTTGTTGCATCGGAATGAGTTCTAGGTATCTATGCTTTAAAAAAATGAATACGGGCCTCCCTGGTGGTGCAACAGGTTAGGCACAACGCTTTGGAGCTGTCGCAGCTCCAGCGCGAGTTTGATGCCTGCCAGGGGAGATTCCCACATGGAGTAGCAGACCTCTCTCGCCTCTCCCACTGCTCCCCTCAGCAGTGTATTTCGGTTGATCTGTCTGTTCTGCTCCCCACTTTGTCTGGTGAACCCTCTCACCACCTCACACATCTAGCCTGCCCGCACCCCAGCTTGTATGCATAAATAAATAAATTTTTAAAAAATGAAAATAAGTTAAAAAATGAATGCTACCCATGTTTTGCAAATGTATGTGAATTGCCTAGTCTATGGGGCCATATGATATGGTAGTGATTAGGACAAAAGTGTAGATCTAGATTAATTTAGATTCTAGAGGAATGTAGATTCTAAATTCTTCACTAAATCGGTCTAGTGACACATTCTGTGAGGCGTGTATTAGTGACGGAGTTAAGAGTCACTTCGTGACTAGATAGATGCTTATCAAAACTTGGAATGAGAAAACAGAAGAATTGACTCTGAGTGCTGTCAATTTGTTGAAATAATGATCGTTGAGCATCTATGCAAGATGAGATAAGTAGTATGAATCTACTAGATCTTATTAGAATCTTAATAGCAATAATGTCTGAAGAGTCATGGGGGAGATGAAGACAGATGGCCCACAATAAAATGTACAGAGATAAGTGAGAAGGGCTTGGAAAAAAACTTGAAGAAGTTATATTGAAGAGATTATAAAGGCGATGCACAGCATGTATTAGATGGCCACATCTGATCTCCTTTTCTACCACATAGTCTTTGTGGCCTGCAGAGATAACCACCCAGTCAAGAAGCCAAAGAGCTAGAAACTCCCTTTCCCACCCCTCTGTGGTCCTAGAGTGAGAGGGCATGACTGGATTTGGCAGATCAAATCACCCAACCTACATCTGGAATATGGGAGAGGAAGGAAAAGGTGCAGGGCCTAAAGAGAGTATTAGACTCAAAGGCAACCATATGAAGGCCACAGATGCTCCTGTAGCCACATCAGTGGCATTGTCGGTGTGAGCTTATGGCAGTCCATATTCAGCAACAATGACAACAGCTCTCATTGAACTTTTGTTGGGACATGATGTTGGCTCTTTTGGGCAACTTTGCTTCCTATGTTCCTGCACTTTTCATGGATTCTCGGTTTCCCTTTCACTTCTCTTACCAGTTTCTACTCAGTTATCTCATTTCTTCTTGCACCCAGATACTTTTGCTCACCCAAAAGGGCTGAGTGAGAGACCAGAAAAGGATATTAAGCAGCATGATTGGCAGCCAGGAGTGTATCATATAGTTAATGTTGTGAACACTAAAACACTCATTCTCAGAAGTTTTATTAGCAAAATACATTTTGTCAAAGACTGTAACCTAAACTGGTGATATAAATAGCACCATCAGTAACTACAGCTGTAAAATATGTTTATTTCACATAGGTGTTCTTCTTGTAATCCAAATAACCTAGTGATTAAAAAAGTAGAAAATTCTATTTTTTAAAGTGTTGGTACTTATTATGTAAGACATAGGGCAGTGGACCAAGACTCAAAATTAATGTCAGATTGGATGAAAGGAGAGGGGAGTTAATATTAAACCTCAATCACTCAGGGGTACTCTGATTGTTAAAGAGAATGTCCCTCTTTATGAGAATAACCACAAAGATTTTACATAGGAAACATTATCACTTGAATCCTTAACCAAGTTCAAATTCAAATTGTTTAAAGGTCCTATTTATAACTGCTTTATATTGTCATTGTCATTATGATAACAGGTTAATAAAACTTCGAAGGGGAATGATTTATTTTCCGGTGTTTTGCTTATGCTGACAACACAAAATTAAATACATAGATTAGGAAATTGTTTTCATTTATCACCTGGTTACCCAGGCATCTTGAAACCCAAACTAAATAATTTTGAATTACTACAGTATTTTAACTTTCTTCTATAAAGGATAATGAATATTAGAGAAATTATTTCTAACTTACCCATACTTGTACAAAATTGTGAAGATCCTTTCAGAGTGCTAGGCTTTGTAAAGGGAATAAAAATACAGTAGCACTGAAATAAAAACATAGGTTGCAATCCTGCATGCTGATTCATTTGGGAGACTTCTTTTGTTAAGGTCTGGATAATGTCATATATATGTTTGTTTTGAACACAAGAGTGAACCAGTTGTAGAAATGTGTGCTGCTGCCAGAAGAGGAGGGACAAAAGACCAAAAATTTCCACATAAGTGCCCAAGAATTCCCTTTAGGACAAAGCTAAGTTGTTCTGGGCATTGTAGATTTGAACATGTGTAAGAAGTCCAAGTTGTCCCACAGGACATCACTGGCCATAAACATCAATTCACTTCAGAAAGTTTTAATTTTCTTAATTGTACCTGCATTTTATACAGTATTTTCCAACACAGATGATACATCTGACATGTTCATAGGAAACTTCAGTTGTATATGCTACTCTGAGTGCTCTGATCAGTATGGTCTTGTCTAAGCTAACACACATTATTTTAAAGAGGCTCTTAGGAGCCTACCCCACAAAAAGTTGACTATATCATGTAAACTGGAGTGTGGTTATTATTTTAAAAATGGGATAGAGCACTGGGGCAACACAGAAGAATTTAATATCAGCCTGAATGAAAAGAGATAGGAGTTAATATTAAAGTGACTTACATTAGTCACTTAGGTATATCATATTAGAAGATTACACTCCACACCTATGTTAACACCCTGCTTTAAGCTGAAATCTGATGAGAATTATTAATAAACAAAGGTTGGCTAGGATTTAAGGGGGTTGGGGAAGAAAAAAAAATGAGCACAGTGGGAGGCGGCCTAGTTTAGTGCTACCCAAACTGCAGTAACTGTCAGTCTTCTGCAGATCTTGTTAAAATGTAAATCTCCTGATATCTTCAGGAGATCTGAGAATGACTTAAGATATTCATTTCTAGCAATGTGTGCCTATATAATCTTGCCCTCTGGAGGCCCTCATTGATGGCCAGCCTAGATTATCATTGGCTAGTCTAGATTGATTTGAAAGCAATAAAAAAGGTATATAAGTCTGTCATGCAAAGATAGAAGCATAGTATCAGATGAAATTATCTCCTAATGAAGTGTACTCCCTGTCTTTGAATACAAAGGTCTGAATTTCTGTTTCCAGTATTGTTAGTCTGTTCAGTTTTAATTATATACATAAAATTTAATAATGTTTTATGTATATACTATTTCATTGTTATTTCAATTTCATTTCTCAGGTGATTATTATCATAAGTATCTCTCTGTGTTCTTTTGATTATGTCCCATTTTAATGAGTTCTGAGAATTTTTCATACACCTTGAATTTTATCACATACATGATCTGAAGATGTTTTCTCAGAGTTCTTAATTTCACTTCTGTTCCAAAATATATCAAATTTGTCCACTGCACTAATGGTATTCTGTTTACTAGACCTAGTGACCTAGAGTAATGGCTATTGTAGACTCTCGGTAAGATCTCTGGATGCCAGAAGATGGGAAATAAATCCAAGAAAAGTTCAGGTTCCTTTCACATCTGTAAAATTTTGGGAAGTCATATTTAGATATCCTTTGCATATAGAAGTTGTCTGGTACCTCTTTCAGTCTTGCCTTCATGTTTAATCAAAAGCCTCTATTTTACCATTTGACCAGAACTGCCCTTCATGACCAGTAGTAATGAGAGTTCCCTTTCTCCACATCCTCATTGTAGTTTGTTTCTTGTCTTTTTGATAATAGCCATTCTTACAGGTATGATATAATACCTTATTGTTATATTGATTTGCATTTCCCTGATAAAATATGTTGAAAATTGTTATGTGCCTTTGGCTATTATCTGTATGTCTTCTTTGGAAAGGGGTCTCTTCAGATCCTCTACCCATTTATGATCAGGTTGCTTATCTTTTTGTTGTTGGTGTTCATGAGTTCTTTACATATACATATTAAATATCAACTCTGATACACTATTCTCTAATATGTCTCATTTTATAGGCTGCCTTTTCGTTTTAACAATGGTTCTTTCTCTTGCATAGTTGTTGAAGTTTGATGTAGTCTCACTTGTTAATTTTTACTCTCGTTACTCTTGCTTCTGGTGACATCCACAAAAATGTTTCTAAGGCTAATAGTTGAGGATCTTGTTACTTATGTTTTCTTCTATGTCTTTTATGATTTCAAGTCTTATATTCCAGTCTTTAGTTCATATTGAGTTAATTTTTGTGTACACTGTAATATACTGTGAGGGTGTGGCCCAGTTTCATTCTTTTCCATGTGGTTTTCCAGTTTTCTGAGCACCATTTATTTTTATTACATCTGTTTTTTGGGCCTCCCTGCTGGTGCAGGGGGTTAAGTCACAGCACTGTGAAGCTATTTGCAGCCATTGCAGCTTGAGTTCAATCCCTGGCCAGGCAGCTAACTCACATGGCATGGCTGACCTCTCTTCTCTTACCTGCTGCTCCCCTCTGCAGTGTATTTCAGTTGATCTGCCTGTTCTGCTACCCACTCTTGTAAATCCACTCTTGTAAATTTACACCTCTAGCCTAAACCCCAGCTTTTATATGCATAAATAAATAAATCTTAAACAAATTAGATCTGTGTTTAAGTTTGATTTCAGAATTTGTTGTTTTTTTTACGAGATTCCATGTGCTATGATATTTGATCTGGTTAGAAAATATGCTCTTGTGGGGCCTCCCTGGTGGCTCACTGGTTAAGCACTGCGCTGCGAAGCTGTCGGCAGCGGCAGTGCAAGTTTGACACCCGGCTAGGGAGATTCCCACATGGCGCAGCAGACCTCTCCTGTCTCTCCCGCTGCTCCCCTCAGCAGTGTGTTTCCACTGATCTGCCTGTTCTTCTCCCCACTCTGTCTCTGGTGAACCCTCTTGCTGCCCAATACCTCTGGCCTGTACCCCGGTTTGTATGCATAAATAAATCAATCTTTAAAAAAAAAAAGAAAGAAAATATGCTCTTGTTTTACATTTGGTTATTTAATGGATGCCTTTCTTTTTCCCTGGTAGGTGGAGCTGTGGTTTTACTTTTAGGTTTCTTTTCTAGATCAAGGCAAAGTATGAGAGCTGGGATGTGCAAAGTAGATCTGCCCTTGCTATTGCTGTCCTGGATAGTGTGGGAAACTGGACTGACATTACCATGCTGCTTCTTTCCTTGTGATCTCACACTGCATCCTTCTGTGTGCACTGTCTTTATCATTGCTCCCTTCTTGAGGTCTCAGGTCTATGGTTGGGCCTCCAATTTCCTCTAGAGTCCCAACATCCTTATGGTGGGTGGCCAGATAGTATGGGTTATAGTACCAATCAGCACTCCGTCATTTTCCTGGTATTTTGGGCTGTATAGCTTTTCTCCTCTGCTGTCAATTTCTATGTGATGATTAATTTTATAAGTCATCTGCCCTGGCCTACAGAATGTTCAGATACTAGTTTAACATCATGTCTGGATGTGTTGTGACGGTGTTTCCAGAGGTTATTAGTATTGATTTGATACAGTAAGTAAAATCAATGGTATTTGCTTTAAATTCTTCTATACTTGTATCTTTAAACCAAATTTCTAATTATGAGATATCCCTCACATATTATGTCAAACTCTATTCCAGGAGCTGATGCTAGTAATAAGAACAAGAATATTTGCTTTTTTTTTTCAGGAGAGATTGTCATAAGAGAAACTTGAGGGGTAAGCTGGCATGCAGCAGCCATCTCAGACCCAGCAATAAACCTGGGTTACTACAAATGTAAAAGAATGATGCCCTCTTACTGAATTTCATTTGTTTGTATATCAGATCATTTTAATACCACAAATATTTCATGCATATTTATTAATAAACATAAGTAACCATTCTGCTACCTCTTACAAAATAAAGATTTCTAAACTATAATTAAAAAGGATTTGTAGGCCAAAAATAAGAGGAGTAAGTAACCTCTTACAAGCTTGAAATGGGTTTCCTATCTCTTTGAAAGGATCTATAAATGTGTTGTCGAAGTTGTAACATTTGGAAGAGACCGGAAAGAAATAAACCATTTCAATTTTAAATGATAATGAGGCAGTGGAGTGGGAAGATTCTCTGTGGGGAGACCTACTTGAACTCCAGAATGAATTTGAACAGAATGAGGTATTTCTAAAAGGTATTCAGTAGCTCTTTTGGGATTTAACTTAGAGTCCAACAGAGAATTGTGAAGAATGAAACTTTATAGTTAAACCAAGGTTTCATTTGAAGGCACTTCATATCTGCAGGGTGAAGTATATATACAGAAGGACAAACATAGATGCATAGGTATTTGGATTTTTGACATGCAAATGAAGAAATAATCCCATGCACATGTGGATATACACTTTAAGACATTTATTTTATACATGCATTATCTGGTAGCAGTGACCATTTAATATAATTGAGGAGGATATGATTTAATCAGAGTTACATTTTCAAAGAATAATCAGGAAGCTATGTTTACAAAGAAAGAACATTTGTGAGCTAAAGGGATGAGTAAAATTTTTTAGAACACAGATGCAAGTAGTTTAGGTTAAGGGTCTCAATAGTATTAGTAAGAATGTGTGTGGAATTTCAGTGTAGAGATGGGCCTAAATATAGGACATTTATTATATTTTAATAGTATGGAATGTGAGGAAAAATTCCCCATCAATGACTTTTAAACACAAAGCAATCAGATTCTTGCTAATTTTAATGCCTTTCCAGATAGCAGTTGGACAGCATGTCTGCATAACATCTTAATATTATTTGAAGTTTGGTAATAGGTATCTAAAGCCCTCATGGTCAATACACATTCCAATAGCAGTTACATACCAATGATTTATATCTACTACATCTATTTTTTTTCATTCTGAAGATTGAAACCTTTTCCTTCCTATTCAGCCTCTTCTTTCTTCTTCTCTAAGCATCCTCATTTAATACTTCAATGTAATCACTTAGGTTTGTGAATTAGTAAAACTCCTCAGATTACCCAACAACAGAACACACAGAGCTAGAAAGTTCCTGAGAAGGCAACAAAGACGATGAGGCCCCTCCCTATTTCCTGCTAGTCATGGATGCATTGTGAGGAGGGCCATCCTCTAACAGTGTGAGTCTGCCTTCACTCTGCATGTTTTTATATTATGTCCCTATGTTTCTTTTTATTTCTCAGTGACACGAGACTGGGTTTCACCAAAAGAAGTAAAATTCACCAGGTCTCCATAAAATAGAATTAACAATGTAAAAGATATAAATAACAATAAAAAATGGAATTAAAGACATTTTGATGCTAGCAGATTTCCTCCAGTTTGCCCCAGTTACTCAAACACAAACCTGCCCATACTGTGTATTTCAATGTGATATGATTCTTCAGGCTGCTAAGTCATATTATCAATGACATCATATTCAGGTGCTTGACAGAGGTTCGGCACTACTTTAGCACTTCATTCATGTATTTATGAAGTCATGTGGAAGAACTCACAAGCATGTAAAATGTTCCATTTGTTTCTTCCTTTAGTTATTCTAGTTTGTTTTGAGCACTTGATTAAAATTGCTTGTATGTTTTTGAATATCCTACACAAAACTTTAAGGAGTTTATTAATTATTCATACATCAAGTCAATAAGGTAATAGGAAAATTGTCAAAGCTTTGAACTCCAACCAGCACATAACAAACAATGCCTAATACACATAATTTTTTGATTGTTTTTAATGAAATGAGAACAGCTATTAGTATGAAGTTTAAACTTTCTCTCTCTTTTTTTTTTAAAGATTTGTTTATACAAGCTGGGGTACAAGCCAGAGGTGTGGGGCGGCGAGAGGGTTCACCAGACACAGAGTGGGGAGCAGAACAGGCAGACCAGAAATACACTGCTGAGGGGAGCAGCGGGCGAGGCAGGAGAGGTCTGCCGCACCATGTGGGATTCTCCCCGGCTGGGCGTGGAACCCTCATCGCGCGCTGCAGACAGCTTCACAGCGCAGCGCTCAACCGCTGCGCCACCAGGGAAGCCCTAAACTTTTCTCTTTGTCAATTTTGTGAGTGAATCTATGACTTTTTTATTTCGCAGGCTATAGATAATTGGATTTAAGAAAGGAATTATGACAGTGTAAAATAGCGAGTCCATCATGTCTTGATCATCTGACTGTACAGTTCCGGGGCGCACATACATGAAGAGAAGAGGGCCATAGTATAAAGACACGGATAACAGGTGGGCTCCGCAGGTAGAGAAGGCCTTCTTTATGCCCTCTAGAGATTTTTTTTTTAAGATAGTAAACAGAACCAGTGTATAAGAGACAAGAACAATTGAAATGGTGAATACCTGAATTGATCCAGAGAAAATATAAACTATTAGAATATTAATAGAAGGGTCAGTACAGGAAATCTTAAACAGAGGTTCAATATCACAGTAAAAGTGATGTAATATGTTGTTGTTGCAAAAAGTTAATCTGAGTAAAAAACCTGTATGAATAAAAGCATGAATGATGCCTCCTACAAATGAGGAGACTATTAACTGAGTGCATAGTCTGTTGGTCATAATCAGTGGATAACGTAAAGGGTTGCATATGGCTACATAGCGATCATATGCCATAACTGCCAGGAGAAAACATTCTGTGGTAACTCCAATCGCGAAGGAAAAAAATTGTATCATGCATTCAGAAAAAGATATGTTCTTACTTTTGGTGAAAAAGTCAACCAGCATCTTGGGTGTCACTGTGGATGATATTGAAGCATCCACAAAGGCTAAACACCCAAGGAATAAGTACATGGGGATGTGAAGTTGAGAATCATTCCTGATGAGAACAATGAGACCAAGGTTCCCCACCATGGTGATGAGGTATATCACCAAGAACACCAGGAACAGGGGGATTTCCCACTCCTCTTGATACGAAAGTCCTGTGAGAACAAACTCTGTCAGCAGTGATGCATTTTCCTTTTCCATGTCTCTTTGGATGTTCCCTGAAATGAATTGCAATAAATGTAAAAAGATCATTCACAGCTGATTTATACATTCAAAATGGAATAGTGGATTTGAATCTAATCTTACTCTATCATAATGCCATTTGACTTTTGTGTAATATTATAATAATTTGGTAAAAATTGAGGGAGGGTTGAATAAAACAAAATTGTAATGATTATTTAAGGTCAACAATGCAGTTTAATCAATTTTTTAAAAAGGGGAATGATTCTAAACATATGCTAAAGTTTGTCATATAGAAATTCCATCTAGAACATTAATTCTGAGTCACAGGAATGGATATTAAGGAATCCGGATTATGAAATAAATGAATGGATATGAAGCATCTGGATTTTTCCTCAGGTAGTAGACATACACTGAATATTTTTGAAAGGTTTCTGAAATTAATTTTTATAGTGCACAATATAGGTAACAGGGAGAGGAAACTGCAGAAAGGAATATTATTTAGGACGTGTAATTATTGTCCAATGTTAGCAACCCATTTTATACAACAATTTGTATCTGGGCTTTTTTTTTTCCAAAATGTAGGATGTGAGGTGTATGTAGAAATTAATTCATTGTATCAGAATAAGTTCTAGGAATCTATGCTTTAAAAAAATTAATGGTGTCCATGTTTTTCAAATGCATGTGAATTCCCTAGTCTATTAAGCTATGATATGATAGTGATAAGGACAAATAGATAGATAGGAGAATTTAAATTGTAGAATAATTCAATCTAGTAACATTATTTCAAAGGCATAGTTGTGAAGGAGAGAAGAGTCACTTCATGACTTGATAAATTCTTATCAAAACTTGGATCAAGAACTCCAAAGAATTGGCTCTGAGTGGAGGCCGTTTGTGGAGAGAAGATCCTTTGACTGTCTAGGCAAGATGAGATTAGTAGTATGAATCTACTAGATCTAAATAGAATAATATCTGAAGCATCATGTGGGAGACTGAAGGCAGACTGCCCACTGGGAAGTGCGCACAAAGTAAAGGGAGTGAGGGCATGGAAGAAACTGAGCAAGTTATTTTAAAGATATTACAAAGAGGATGCACAGCATGTATTATATAGCCAACATCTGATTTCCTTTTCTACCACATAGTCTCTGTGGCCTGCAGAGGTAACCACCCAATCAAGAAGCCCAAAGAGCTAGAAAATCACTTTCCTAATTTCCTTTGGTCCTAGAGTGAGAGGGCATGACTGGATTTGGCAAATCAAATCACCGAACCTACATCTGGAATATGGGAGAGGAAGGAAAAGTTGCAGGGACAAAAGAGAATATTAGTTTCAAAGGCAGCGATATTAGGCCAGCAAATGTGTTCTGCATTTGTGTGCCCGTGTCAACAATGTGTTCTGACAATAGTGTTATTGTCAGTGTGAGCCGGATGGAGTCCAAGTTCACCAGCTTTCATGGAGCTGGTGTAGGGACATGATGTTGGCTGTTGATTGGTTGCTTTATTTCTTCTGTTACTGTCCATTATTTTTCTTTAGTTGATTCCTCCAATATTTCTATTTTATGTCCGAAACAGTTCCCATTCAATTAATCCATATCTTTTCATAACCAGGATGTCTCATTTACACCAAATGAAAACTAGGGAGTAAACCAGAAAGGACTCAACAGTGATCAAGATTCTGGTGTGAACCTGGAGAATTGTGTGGCATAAATTAAAGACAGGAAAAGCACTCAAGTTGATAATGAAAACATGTCAGATGCCAAAATAAAGGCAATAGTAGGACAGTGATAATTTTTCATCTGTATGGAGATTTTTAGTGACTTTAGTGAGGGCAATTTCCATTATGTAATAGACGCTGAAAATGAGGCCCAAAAATGATGAGCAGAATACAAGAAACAAATAGAGTATAGAGCACTTCCAGAAATGTGGGATTATTTAGCCTTTAAAAAAAAATTCTCAGATGTATAGGTTTTTCTCCACCTTACAACAGTTTAATAAAAGTTTTCCAAAACAGAGGAGAATATATGAAGGATTTGAGAGGAGAAAGTTAACAGATGAAATGGGAAGGAAATATGTGTTGTTGAAAGGAAAACAATAGGAATATGGGTAACAGATGGCAAATAACAGACACATAGATAGGTAAGTACAGGAAAGAGCGGCAGGAGACAAGGAGAGCAAGCATTCAACAAAGGCTGAAGAGGAAATCAAGGAATGGCTCAGAGGCTTGGCAGTGAAGATCTGTTTTAAGTTTGGTGTTTGTTAAAAACTGCCAGATCCAAGATTCTTTTTTTTTTTAATTCAGTTTATTTTCCTATGACATTTTTCTCTGAAAATGAATCAATTTTAATTTTTATTTTACAAATTTTGTCTTCTTCATAAATATATTGACACTGCGTAACATTCTTTTCATTTTTAAAAGTCGTTTTCTCTGTTACTAAAGAAGTGACTTTCTCTAGAAATTCTGCTGGGTTTTTGGGAGTATTTTCTACACCTCTGCATCAGTGATAGGGTTTTTTTTTTTAAGGTTTATTTTTTATTTTTACATACAAGCTGGGTACAGGCCAGAGGTGTGGGGCGGCGAGAGGGTTCACCAGAGACAGAGCAGGTAGCAGAACAGGCAGATCAGAAATACACTGCTGAGGGGAGCAGCGGGCGAGGCAGGAGAAGTCCTGCTGCACCATGTGGGATTCTCCCCGGCTGGGCCTCGAACTTGGCGTTGCCGCTGCCGACAGCTCCACAGCGCAGCGCTTAACCGCTGCGTCACCGGGGAGGCCCCAGTGATAGGGTTTTTGTTTGTTTTTAATTTTTAGAGGAATGAAACTGAGCCAGTGACTTAACCCTGAATACAGGCAATATAAATAATGAAAGTCAGTTATAAGAGTTAACTATTTTTATATGGAATGACCTTTCCTCTCTGCAATCCCAATCACTACATAATTGAAAATACTCAATTCAACTTGTGTGTGGGTACTTTTAATTCATAAAATCTGGAAAGTTTAGTGAAGGGACATTTTCTATATATTCATTTAAATATGTTTTTATATATAGTTATACATATAAGCTATGTATATATATTAATAAAACATACACAATTATATATTTAAAATACTTAATAACATATATCTCTATTTAGGTAATGCAAATATTTATAAAATGCTTGATAAAAGAATTGTTGTAAGTATGTGAAGAAATAGGAAAATTAATATTTCTTTGGCTTACTTTAGAAGTTTGAATCAGGGGCCTCCCCGGTGGCGCAGCGGTTAAGCGCTGCGCTGTGGAGCTGTCGGCAGCGGCGACGCGAGTTCGACGCCCAGCCAGGGAGAATCCCACATGGCGCGGCAGACCTCTCCTGCCTTGCCCGCTGCTCCCCTCAGCAGTGTATTTCTGATCTGCCTGTTCTGCTACCTGCTCTGTCTCTGGTGAACCCTCTCGCCGCCCCATGCCTCTGGCCTGTACCCCAGCTTGTATGTAAAATAAAAAATTAAAAAAAAAAAAAAAGTTTGAATCAATGGTTAATTAAACAGAATGGGCCTTTTAATCAGAAACATCATAATCCCCTTTTAGATTAGTTAACTTTCTACTTCATCAAAATTTATCTTATAAAATAATTATAGTTAGGTTAATAGAATAATCAAACATTATTTAAGGTAACAATTCAGCCTTAACAGGTATTTTCCATATCCAGATTCTATTCATGAAAATAAAATATACAATTCACTGTTTTTTTTCATTTCCACATGAAAAAATATATATAACCCTAATCTAAAATGCTTATAAATTTAAAGTCTTTAAATTTTTCTATATAAAGAATAATATTATACAAATCATTGCTCTTACCCATATCTTATGAGAAATTGTAGCTATTCTTTCAATATTTTAGGCTTTTTAAAGTGGTAAAAAAATGCAGTAGCACTGGAATGACAAGAGCATAGGTAAGAATTCTTTGTGTACTGATTCACGGAGGCTTCATTTCCCAAAATCAGGAAAATGTTGCTTATATAAATTCGTTTTGAGCACAAGCATTAACCAGTTGCACAAATGTGTGCTTTTGCCAAAAGAGGAAGGAGTGAAAAACTAAAATTCCCCTGATACTACCCAGGTACTCCCTTTAGGACAAAGCTAAACTTTTCTACTGGTCATTGTATGAGAAGTTCACGTTGTCCCATAGGGCGGTATAGCCCATGAAATCATATACATCAAGTCATTATACACAGTTCTAGTTTTAATAATTAAAATTGCACTTTAAGTTACTTTTTGCTGCTAAAGATGACACTTTTGACATGTTTATGGAAAACTTCAGTTGTGTGTATTATTTTGAGTGTTGTGATTAGGATAGACTTCTCTGAGCTGACCATACATTATTTTTTTAAGATTTATTTATGCATACAAGCTGGGGTGCAGGCCAGAGGTGTGGGGCTGTAGGAGGGTTCACTAGAGACAGAGTGGGGAGCAGAACAGGCAGATTGACTGAAATACACTGCTGAGGGGAGCAGTGGGCGAGGCAAGAGAGATCTGTTGTGCCATGTGGGAATCTCCCTGGCTGGGCATCGAACTTGCACTGCAGCCACTGACAGCTCCACAGCGCTGGGCTTAACCCGTTGTGCCACCAGGGAGGCCCAGCCATACATTATTTTAATGAGATCCAAGTTCTAGACTCCCTCAGAGCCAAGCCCGATAAAGTTGTCCTCCTCGTGCAAGCTGACAACCTATAGTAACTTCCCTCTTTAAACTGAAATATATTGAGAAATCTTTCTAGACAAGAATGTGGGTAACAAATGACAAATAACAGACACATCAATCGTTAAGTATAGGAAAGACAAGTAGAAAGAGACAAAGAGAGCAAGCATTCAAGGTCAGGGACAGAAGCAAAGGGAAAACAAAACAAAGACTACAGTGGGTGGTGGCCTACATCAGTGCTTTCTAAACTTTTTGCCTATGAATCTTCTGCAGATCTTGTTTCAGTAGGTTTGGGTTAGCACCAACATCTTCATTTCTAGCAATGTGACAACTGTGGACACCTAACCACTCATGGCCTTCTATCTTTGGATGCTGTAGATTATCAGAGAGCCTAGATCATTGGAGAAATCCAATATAGTAAATGTAGATGATACTCAGAGTAGGGAGGATACGGGTGGAGTCAGGGAGGCCAGCCTGGGTGGGATCACACTGGGCATTGGAGGAATTTGTTCTTTGCCCCCACTTAAAAGAAAACTACTGAGGAATTTTGAACAAGGTAGTAATAGGTTTAGATTTACCTGTCATGCATTAACAGAGAAAGTTGTCAATGAACATTCATTCAAAAAAATAAAATTTATTTATTTACTGTGACATTTTGATTTGATATATGAAGAGTAAAAACTAAAAAGCTTGATCCTACCTGAGACATGGCTACATAGGAAGAAATAGAACACGTATTTTTGGTAGACTCATTATTCAATTTTACTTCTTCCCTTGAGGTTTGTTTTGAAAGATGTTGAAATAGAGGGAAAAAAATAACATAAATAAAAGATGACTTACTATAAAGGTTGAGTAAGCAATATGATGTGCAGAGGTAGCTTTTAGTATAACCAAAATTTGACTTAAATGTACTGCTCCCTTAAATTTTGTATAATTATCTTTCAATTCATTTTGTTGCCTTTCAGGAAGTATAATAGGTCTAGATTACTGCTTCAAGTATGGATTGTCTTTTAAAGTTCAGTTATTAGGTGGGTTGTGGTATCTCATTGTGATTTTAATTTGCGTATCCCTGACGAGTCACAGTGAAACACTTGTTCAAGTATTGTGCACATTTTTAAATAGGATTATTTGTTTACTAAATTTTGACTTTTTAAAATGGAGGTAACTTTGGTTTATACACTGTATATGATTTAGAATCACACCTTTTCAGATATATGTTAGCACACCACAAGCACCACCAAGGCAACCGTAGTTCTCCACTGTAGTCCAACGGGCCCCTTCCACACCCTGCTCTCCAGTCTTCTTCTCTGGTAGTCTCAATTCTACAGTCAGACTTCAGGGTTCTGTTTGTGTTGTTTCTCTGTAATCCACATATAATTGACACCATTCAGTACCTGTCTTTCTCCTTCTGACTTATTTTACTTAGCATCATGTTCTCCAGTTCTATACATGTTGTTGCAAATGGCAAGAATTTACCATTTTTTATAACTGAGAAGTATTCTATTTTTTCCAACTTTAATATATATATATATATTTTTTATTTATAGTGTTTACATTATTGTGTATTCCCTGTATGTTTCCTACCACCAATTCACCCATGAACCATCACCATAGTCCCTTGTGCTCTTTTCTCCCCTGTTTTGGTCCCTCTCCCTCCCTTGCTGAATGTCTCTTATATATGGTTGCCTGTTAGTTTTTGTTTTCGTTTTGTTTGCTCTTTTCTCCTCCTGATCTCTTATTTGGCTCCATTATATTACTCCTATAAGTGAAACCATTCGATATTTTTCTTTTTCCTTCTGGCTTATTTCACTGAGCATGATCCCTTCTAGCTCCATCCATGTTGCTACGAATTGCATTAGTTTATCATTTTTTATTGCTGAATTAACTCAGTAGTATTCTGTTGTGTGTCTATATACTACTTCTTCTTAATTCACTCCTCTGCCTTTGGCCACTTAGGTTGTTTCCATAACTAGTGCTGCAGTGAACATAGGAGAGAATCTATCTCTTCAAATCAACACTTTTGCATTTGTTAGGTAGATACTTAGGAGTGGAATTGGTGGATCCTATGGTAGATACATTTTTAATTTTTTTGAGAATACTCCATACTGTTTTCCACAGGATCTGGAGTAGTCTACATTCCCACCAAAAATGTATAGGGTTTCCTTTTTTCTCTATATCCTTGCCAGCACATGTTTCTGGTCTTTTTGACATGGGCCATTGTCATAGGTATGAGGTGGTTTCTGTTGTGGTTTTGATTTGCACTTTTCTGACCTGAATTGATGAGCTAATAGTTTTCTTATATACTGGCTACTTTCATCCTTCATCAAATACATGATTTATACATATTTTCTGAAATTCCATGATTTGTCTTTCATTTTAGCCATGTGTTTTGAATAGCAAGTCTTTTATTTTGGTGATGCTAATTTATCTTTTCGTTCTTTATGTATGGTACCCTTTGGTATTTTATTACTTGGCTGAATAATTAGATCCATGACCAATTTTAAATAATTTTTATATTATCTGGATCAAGTTCATTTTTTATTTTGCATTCATATATCCAGTTGTTCCACCACCATTTGTTTTTTGTGTTTTTTTTTTTGAGGTGTCATGGTTTACAGCTGTATATGATTTAGAATAATAGATGCACACCTCTTCAGATGCACATCACCACCCCCATACCCACCACACTGCACCCAAATCCATCACCATATAACACTGGCACCCTTCACCCTTTGTTCCCATCATACCCTCCTCCTCTTACTGTCTACTTTGCTTGTCTGTTATGTCCATAGATAGTCATCTGTATACATGATTCTGCCTCTTATTTCTTACTGGTCAGCAATATCAGGCCATCACCTGGAGATGTTGCAGGAGTAATGGATATCCAAAGATAGTGCAGATTCAAACAAATTATACATTTACTCTAGCATTCCTTTAAATTTAGGAATAACAGTCATAATACATTCTTTACAAAGCAGTCAATGAAAGAAAATAAATAATTGCATTTAAGATTTTTTCTTTTTATACATACAAGCTGGGGTACAGGCCAGAGGCGTGGGGCGGTGAGAGGGTTCCAGAGACAGAGCGGGGAGCAGAACAGGCAGATCAGAAATACACTGCTGAGGGGAGCAGCGGGCGAGGCAGGAGAGGTCTGCCGCGCCATGTGGGATTCTCCCCGGCCAGGCGTCGAACTCGCGTCGCCGCTGCCAACAGCTCCACAGCGCAGTGCTTAACCACTGCGCCACCGGGGAGGCCCTGCATTTAAGATTTTTGCAACCGTTAGGAATTGAGAAAAGTTCCAGTGGCACTTCCTAAATTAAGAAATGTTTCAGCATGTAATTGCAAAAGTAAATTATTTTTACTGAATAATAATAAACATTATTATTACTATTATCAATTTAAGAAGAATGGTAACTATGCAACTTTATGAGTTTCTGCTTTATTAAACACATGGAGATAAATGCAGTAGACTTCTAATATCTGAGGAAATATATCCTGGAATCTTCCAAAATCTGCAAATTGTTGAATATCATTATTGTCTATAATTTCCCTGATAGTATGTACTATGTATTTTTTATATATTTTAATCATATTTCTCTAATGCATTTTCGTTCTTATTAAAATCCACCAATCTCTTATAGCCTATGCTTTTAAAACATTTTCTTTACTTCCAAAAGAGATTTTTTTTCCAGGCATAGTTTCCTTCAAGAAATGACTTTGCCTGAGTCTATGAACATTTGTGAAGCAGCAAGTCTTTCATATGCTTGGCTCAGTCACACTAATCTCAAATTAACATGCGAATGTCTGCCACAGTAAAGTTACAAACTACTGTATTTATTTTAGAGAGGACTTACAGAGTCAAAAATTGCAAATCAAAATGTTCAATTTAATAAAGGATGTTCTGTTTTTCATAGAGAATAAAATTTTATGTCATATGAAGACTCTCCTCCCACTGAAACAAATAACCACTTCATTGAGTTTTATTGCATATGACTCAGGAACTGCCTTAAATGCTAGCACCCTTAAAATTAAGCTACTTGCTTAACTCCAGACTGCTTGTGTTTTGCAATATTTGAAAAGAGTAAGTTTACAATTTGCCTTAAGAAATCTTTACTTATTTATTATTATCCTCAAGGCACCTATAACCTCTTTGTTCCTCAGACTGTAAATAAAAGGATTTAGCAGGGGGGTTATGATTGTATAAAATAGAGAATACATTTTATCCTGATTTTCAGCTGGTCCAGATGTAGGACACACATACATGATAAAGAGAGTACCACAGAACAAAGAGACAGACAGCAGATGGGCACTGCAAGTGGAAAAAGCTTTGCTTCTGCCCTTTTCAGACTTCTTTTTCAGGATGGCACAGAGGACATAAGAGTAAGAAATGATGATAGTCACGAAAGTGAAAAACTGGATAAAGACTGAAAATATAAAAATCAAGAGCATATTAATTCTAGGGTCAGTACAGGAAATCTTAAACAGTTGTAAGATTTCACAGTAGAAATAATGTATTACATTGGACTTGCAGAAAGTTAATCTAAATAACAAACCCACATGCATCATGGGATGAAGAAACCCAATGCTGTATGAAACACCTAATAATTGAATGCAGAAGATATTAGACATCACCACTGGATAAAGCAAGGGGTTACATGTGGCTACGTAGCGGTCATAGGCCATCACTACCAAAAGGAAGCATTCTGTGTTTGCACTGGAGGCAAAAAAAATAAAATTGGGTGATGCACTGTGCCAGGGATATCATGTGATTCTTAGATAAAAAATTAACTAGCATTTTTGGAGTCACAGATGATGAAGAACAAGCATCTCTAAAGGCTAAACTTCCAAGGAAGAAGTACGTAGGGGGTGTGAAGATGGGAGTCCTTCCAGATGAGAAAAATCAGTCCAAGGTTGCCCACCATGGTGATGAGGTAGATGACCAAGAACACAAAGAACAGAGGGACTTGGAGCCCAGGGCGATCTGTGAGTCCTGTGAGAACGAACTGAGTCACCTGTGTCCTATTTATGTCCATCATAGTCATTTGCTGTGATCACTGCAATGAAAAAGTAAATAACACTCTCACAAAAGAGCATGAAAATAATCACATTTTATTTTTTAAAAAAATTCATCTTCCTTGCTTATCTATATCCTTTATTCAGAAGATATACATTTTGATCATTGAGCAAATGTTCTTTACAAACAATAAGAACTTGGGAAACAGGTTCTAAAAATTAGAAAAAATATATAAACCGAATATGTAAAGATTTCATTCCATGAGCAAGAGATGTGGTATATGTTTTATCTGGCAAAAGGTGACTGTAGTTTAATAATTACTTTCTAACTTAAGAATATTTTAAAATAATATAATTCAGCTATTTAATATGCTAAATATTAGTTATCAAAACTAATAATGTGCATTTTATATAATACACCATCTCTAAATTAAAAGACTGAAATATTCACTTACCATTATTGTACAGTATTTTCTTGAAAATTCTAATGCATTTAAAATGTGAAAATAAATAATAAAGGAATAATAAAATATAAAAATATAGATCAATTAATATCTTGTGCTGATGTTATATTACTATAATTAAATATCATGGTTTTAATAAGCACTGGATGCTGAATGACTACATAAATAATCACTAGATTTTTTTCTGAGCAAATAATTACCAGAAGAAAGAAATAAGAGAAATATTTCAGTTATAATAGCAATAAAACCTTAAAAGTACAATGAAATTTTATTTTTCTTTTATTGTGGTTAACATTGATTTACAACACTGTCCTTGATTTAGGGGAGTAGGTTCACACCCCCTCAGATAACTGTTACCACACCACCCCCGCCATCAAAGCACTCACAATCCATCTCCGTAGGCCTCTGGGCCCTTTATTCTCACCATACTCTTCTTCCCCCTCTAGCAGTCAAATATATGAGCTATGTAAAGAAAATTACCAAATGGTATTATATACTTTCTGGAGAAACATACAGTTAAAATATGTTCTTTGTAAGATGAATTAATATTATAAATATGTCATTAGAATTAAAATTATATTCATTTAGAAACTTAATTAAATTTAAAATGTTAATCACTTTTTGGTATAACAGCATAAACTTTAAATTCAAATAAAGTTATAAATGTGGACAGAAAGAAAGTCTGTTCTATGCCATAGAATATAATATGACATAGAAATAGAAAAATATAATAATGAAACCAAATTGATGACTTATTTACAAATAGTATGGACATATTGGCTATCTACTGAAAAAAAGTAAGCATTTTCCCTTCTTCTAGGCCTGAGTTTAAAGCTGCTATGGGAGCTAGGACTTTAAAAAAAAAAAAAAAGAGGGAACAGTTCAAACAGTCTAAGAAAAAATCATGAAATAAATACAATTTAAATGTTATAAAAATCTTTGACTAAGATTTAAAAAAACCCAAAATTATAAAGATTAAGGAATAATTTTTAATTGCATGAAAATGGTGTATGTATAAAACCTTTAATAAAGTGAAGGATGATTAGGACTTTGGAAGAAATATATTTAACTAACACTGAAAGTAAAATGAATACCAGTCACATACAAAGAAATTTTATAGAAACAGAAAAATGAAAGTGCAACTAAATAAGCAAGTTACTGAAAATTATGTTGTTACTTAATTTATGTAGGAAAAGATGCTTATCTTCTTCAGTATACAGGATGTGTAAATGTAAAAATAAGATTACTCTTTACTCAGACTAGCAAAATTTATTACTTTTGGAAATTTGCAAATAAGCACTCTCACTTTCTAATGACAATGTAAATTATTAAGTCTTTAAATGCAATTTGACAACATCTTTTAAAATAAATATCCACTTACTCTTCAACCAAGTGATCCACACCTACAATTCATTCCATAGTAATAATGTATCAGTTCATATGGAGAGAAGTCTACTGCAGCATTGTTCATGGTGGCAGAAGACTGTAAATATTATGAAAACCAATCAGATGAAGCAGTGGTTTTACAAATCCTGGTTTATTCTTACCAGTCAATATTATGGCAGTTGTTTAAAAATGAACTATTGCTCTACTCATTGCCTCAAGGAAATTTCCATACATGTTAGGAAAATAAGAAAAGTAAGATGAAAAGAAATATATATATTATATGATCACATTTAACAGACTACTAGGTCTTATGATTCTTGGTACATATACATCTATGAACACACGTATATTTGCTTGTAATAATATGAACATAGATTGTATGGAATGACAGGCCTCAGGTGTTGATATTTATTGTCTTGCTGTAGGTGCAAGGAAAGAATAAAGAAGAGGGGAACAGCGATAAACCCTCCCCCAAAAAATGTTACTGTGATAAAAATGATATTATTCTGTTTATACAATTACATATATTTACATGTGTACAGTGACATATTGAAGGATAGTCATCACTTGTTAATAGAGAGGAAGAGAACAAAAGAAACAGGAATGCTAGTATTACATTTAGTAGGTAGCGATAAAAGTTTTAATGAAAAAAAAAGGAATTAGCCATGTGTTTTTACAACAATGTATCTTAAAATAAGAATTTTTTTTGGATTATGTAACATATACTTTTGAATATTTTCAGTGATATCTGACTTCAGCTACTGAGAGTGATCTTTGTTCTCTCACTTTCTCCTTTTTTATTTTTATTTTTTGAAATAGTCAAAAAGTATTTTGTAAAGAATAAAGTTAAGAATATAAACAAGTACAATAAATTATTTTTCTAGTTTTCTTTACATCTAAGTACATTCCTTTTTGGTTATATGATAAATATTTTATAATTTTTCGTCAATATTACAGAAGGAGTATTTGATATGATCTTTGAATAATTTGATTTTGTTCTTAGACATATAAATTTAAGTAAAAATAAATCCATAAGCAGCGATTCTAAGATATTTATAGCTGAATTCAGAGAATTTTAGAATACCTAGAAGGAGAAAACTCACCTCTGATTTGGTATGTACATTGAGTTTTTTCTCAAACTAAAATGAATAACACAATTTTGACATGTAGGTTTTCATTGATTAAAATACATTAAAAAGTTGTCTATTTACCCATATTGGATTTACTTAACTGTAAAATAGGTTAAAAGCAATATTTCTCTTAATCGTTAACATTAAGGAGATTGGTGAGTTTTTATTTCCTATATTTACTGAGGATAGAAGAAAAAAATTAGCTATGAATGTGTTTCTTGGAATAACACAAGCAGCAAGAACACTGATACGTGTCTCTGCTGAAAATTGATCTTATGAACACTCAGAGCACGTCATTAAGTTCCCAAAGTGGAGGTTTTGCTCTGAATGACCCTGCCCTATTTCTTGCACCCTAAACTCATAAATGCTATTATGATGTTTATAATTACATCAAGAGCTATTAGGTATTTGTGATCTTTTTTCCAAAAGATTTACACACACACAGATAATCTATATGAATAATATATATAGATAAAAACACATGTATCCCCATCCATTTGGAATTTAGGAGACTTAGAAAGTTATCCTAGATTATTTCCACCCATCTTCTCATGATTTCATGAATAAATTAAGAATGTTTGAGCAAAGTTTAGTTGTCTATACTCAGACCAAAAAAAGAGATATGTGTATTTAAGTATGTATGTATGTGTGTGTGTGTGTGTGTTTAGATAGATAGATAGATAAGATAGATAGATAGATAGATAGATGTAGATAACCTCTGAAACTTCTGAGTCACCATTTTTCCCTCGTCTTATTTTTCTATTAGTCTAAGTTTATTAAAAAGAAATCTTAATACGCTTATCTTCTGAATGGTAAAACATTCAGTACCTATTATAATAATTTAGAATTTTCAATCCTGAAGAGAAACAGAAAATATTTTAGGGTTACCAGAACTTTCATTTCTTAGCTGTATATTTCATCCTCCATTAGGCTAATCAAAAAATTATAAATAAAGTAAATTAGGTCACTGTCCTCACCAGTAAATCCTGAGGAGATTGAAAAAGTGGTGTTCTCTTCAAGGAAGATCAGTTGTTTCCCAAAGAAAAAACATAACAGCCTTATTTTTCCCTGTGCCATATTCTGCTTTAGGGCCAGAGTTGTCGTCATAAGTTGCCAAACTGGTAAGGCTAGCACTACCACATCGTTGATGGCTGCATCTCCCCTTAAAACTCTAAAACAAAAATAGTGAAAGCTATAGAATAAAGCAGTCATCACTTGTGCGAAGGTTTTCATTGGAAACTTCAAGTGCATGTATATGTATATGTATATGTATATGTATGTATTTGTGCTTTTTAAATTGTATGCATTCCTGAAAATGAAAAAAGAACCTTAGAATTCCCTCAGTATAAGTTAAGGTAGATTCCCTATAGGATGAAGGCAACATTGTTCTACTGGGCATTGTGAACTAATCAGTGAGTCCTTCCCCAGACACACCCTGGTGTAACAATTAGAACCACACTTTGTGTTGTTAGTGTTCATTGTAACTTGACAACCTGCCCCTGAGCAGTTTTATATTCTTTTATTTCTCTTGATATTGTCATATTCCCACCACCTTTCTGAGTCTTCAAAAGTTTTAAGAATCATCAAATTCAACATGTTCAAATACAAATTTAGAGTCTTATGTAACCCCATGACCAAACAGGATGCTTCTTCTATTTTGCTATTCACAATGATGGCATCACTGTCTGCCTCAATTTTTTTTTTTTTTGGTATTTTTTTGTGAAGTTACATTGGTATACAACACTTATGATAGCTATGATTGATAATGGTATGATTCAAATGTATAGAGTTACATCTCTGCAGATGTATGTTACCACATAACACCTGTCACCACGGTACCCATAGTCCTTCACCATAGTTCAGCTAGCCCCTCCACACCTGCCTTCCAACTTCTCTCTGTGTTCACCTCAATTCTAGAGTCAGACTTTAAAGTTTATTGTTACTTTGGTTCTATCTGACCTTTTGTGTTGTTTCTCTATATTAGAAATATAAATGACACCATCTGGTTTTTCTCTTTCTTCTGACTTACTTTGCTTACCATTATCTTCTCCAGTTCCATCCATGTTGTTACAAATAGCAGGATTCATCTTTTAAATAGTTGAGTGGTATTCTATTGTGTATATATACCACTTCTCCCTAATCCAGTCCTCTGTCCTTGGGCACTTGGGCACTTCTGTAGTAGGAGTACATATATCCCTTCCAGTTAGTGTTATTGAATTCTTCAGGTAGACACCTAGGAGTCGAATTTCTGGGTCATATGATAGATATATTCCTTAATATTTTGAGAAACTGCTATACTTTTCTCCATCGAGGGTGGACCAGTCTACCATCAGCATAATATGGGGTCTTTTTTGCCACACCTTTGCCAATGCTTTTCCTTTTTCTGGTCTTTTTGATACTGACCATTCTCACAGGAGAGAGATGATATCTCACTGCATTTTCCTGGTAATAAGTGATGATGAGCATTTTCTAAATGTGTCTATTGGCCATCTATATATCTTCTTTGGAGAAGTGTCTTAATAGTTCTACCCATTTTTGATTGGATTATTTGTTTTCTTTTGTTGTGTCTTATGAATTCTTTGTAGATCTTGAATATTCACCCCTTAACAGATGTAGGAAGTGCAAATATTTTCTTCCATTAAGTAGGGGGTCTCTTTATTTTAATGATAATTTCTTTTGTTGTACAAAAGCTTTTAGTTTGCACAATCCCATTTTTTATTTTTTATTTTGTTTTCCTTGCTGTTTGAGTAGAGTACCCAAAGATATCCCTGAAGTCAATGTTATGGCATGTTTTGCCTATTTTCGTCTATGTATATTATGTTTTAAGGCCTTATATCCACCTCCTTAATCTATTTTAAGGTAACTTTTGTGGCTGGTATGAGGTAATTGTCTAGTTTCAGTCTTTCATATATAGCTGTCCAGTTTTTTAACACCATTTGTTTAAGAGACTTCCTTACTCCTTTTTATACTCTTGGCTCCTTTGTTGTAGATCAACAGTCCATATAAGTGTGGGTATTTCTGGACTCTCAATGCTATTCCATTTGTCTGTGTGTCTATTTTTATTCCAATACCACATTGTTACCATTCTTATAACTTTGTAATATAGTTTGAAATTTGAGAATCTTATACCTCTGCTCTTTTTTTCTTTTTGGTTAGGATTGCTTGGTTTTCCTGTGAGGGTTGTGTGTGTGTGTGTGTGTGTGTGCGTGTGTGTGTGTGTGGTTCCATATAACTTTCAGTAATATTTGCTCTATTTCTTTGAATAATAATTTCGATAGGGATTGCATTGAACCTGTATATTGCTTTGGGTTAGATGCTCATTTTAATATTAAGGAAACAGAGCTAAGAGTAATCCTGACATGAAATTTCCCCTAAAATTCACTTCAAGACCATTATCAAATCCATGTCTTTTACCTCTTCAATATCTGTGGATACCATCCATATTCAAGAAAATTCCATCTTCTGCCTAGAATACTGACATAACGATTTATTATTAACCTATATGTATTTTCTAACATTTTCTCCCAGCGTTCTCTACATTTGAGTCAATATCATCTTTTTGAAATGTCAAACCTTGAGGTCATCATCCCCTTCTCACACCCATAGATGCATCTTTGCTCACACCCTTAAGTAATCTACAGTGGCTCTTAGAAGAAAGATTGAAATCCTTAAACTTTTCCTCATCCTGAAACATATTCAGTAATCCTCTATACAGAGTTCTTGCCCATTGTGCTTAATTTATTTTTCAGGCAATTGATCCTGATATTTCTTTAACAATAAAATCCAAACAGTAGTTGAAGTTAAAATTAATAATTTCATTTTTAATTTCTGTATGTGCTGTTGCTGAGGATAAATAATTCCGAGTTTATCACTTTGTTTTTTCTAATTGTATGAGAATTATTTTTAAAAATTAGTTTTCTTTGAAAAGTGACTAAGTTACTTAATATCTCTCTAGTCCCAATAGATTTCTTCCTGGCGTGCTGCCCTATGAGAAGTGGGAAACACCTGCTTTTTGAGTGAAACTGACAGAGCTCTGAAACCCATGTAGAAGTCCCCAGATTGCCAACTGATTGGCTCTGCATTTTCTGTCGCAATGTAAGCAGGCCATATAATCTTTCAAGTCTGAATTTGAGAAACAAAAATCATCAACTTGTATTTTTTTCACTTCCTTGAACTTAGTAGCAATACAAGATTTGATCCATGTATGACATAGAATCTCATGACCCTGAATCTCTGAAAAATATAAGAACTTATGGCTCAGCTCTCTTTTTTTTTATTTAATTTATATCCTTTACATTACTGTGTATTCCCTGCAGATTTCCCACTACCAATTCACCTGTGAACCATCACCATAGTCCCTTGGGTCTTTTCTCCCCTATTTTGGTCTTTCTTACTCCCCCTCCCCTGTAGAATGTCTCATTTGTGGTTTCCTGCAAGCTTTTGCTTTTGTTCATGTTTTTCTGTGCTATTTTCTCCTTCTGATTTCTCTTTTGACTCTCTTATATTCCTCCTATAAGTGATACCATTCGATATTTTTCTTTTTCCTTCTGGCTTATTTTGTTGTGGCTTGGCTCTCCTGAGCTGCAAAGGTTTTGCCTAAGGAATACTAGTAACTGTAAGTGAGATTCACCTAGGAGAAAGGGAGATTATGTGATTTATCACTAGCTCTGTAGTTTGTGCACATTTAACACTAAAGACTCTGTGGTTCCTTGTCAGAGCAGTAACCATTATATATTGCATTATATTTTATCTTGGTCATAGATGCTTTTTATCCAGTTCAACTAGAAGCTTCATTCCTCCCACCCTCCCTCAGAGCAGCCTGTCTCTCTTCAAAATACCCTCTTACTCAACAAGTACTCAGGCCTTTGTTTCAATGTCAGTCTTTTGCTGCATGTGACTTGTCTCACCACTTTTCACAACCCAAATCCTAAACCTGGTGACTGCAGCAGAGTCTATTGGTCTACCTGTGATAATTGATGGTGTCTCTTCTTCCCAGGTGACAACTTGTTGAATAAAGAAAGAGCAATCCTTTCTTGTTGAAATGAACATTAGAGTGATAGGGAAGTGTCTGTTTATGCTGTGTAATAACTTTAATACTCCTCACTTGTAAAAGCTGAAGTTTTTTTTAAAAGATTTATTTATGTATACAAGCTGTGGTATAGGCCAGAGGTGTGAGGTGGTGAGAGAATTCACCAGAGACAGAGTGGGGAGCAGAACAGGCGGATCTACTGAAGTACACTGCTGAGGGGAGCAGCGGGCGAGGTAGAAGAGGTCTGCTGCCCCATGTGGGAATCTCCGTGGCCGGGTATCAAACTGGTGCTGCAGTGGCTCTGGATAGCTGCATAGTGCTGTGCTTAGCCTGTTGTGCCACCAGGGAGGCCCCAAAACTAAAGATGTTTGACTAGAAGCTCCTAATTCCTTATAAGTCTACTTACCATTGGACCTGGAATTCTAAAGCATTTTTGCTTATTGAAATCTAGATACATTTAGGAAGATCATAGAAATAGAAAAGGAAAGGGAGGAAAATATTTATTCTTTCCCCTTGATTTGGTGATAATGCAGTCTCTCTCTCTCACTCTCGCTCTCTCTGTGTGTATCTTCCTCTCTCTGCTAGCCTCTCATCATGAAAGCAGAGAGAAGAGGCAAGATGCTTAAATTAATTGAGTTATAAAAAGTGAGAAATTATTTATTTATAGAATTTGTTATATTGACCTTAATTACCGTATCTGGTTATCTTCAGTTACCATATGCTATAATTTCCTTACTCTAACATGACATACCTCAGAGATACTACAGATCTGTTTCTACACTATAATAAACCAAATATTGCAGTAAGTCAATTCACATGTATTTTTTGTTTCCCAGTGCCTTTTAAAGTTATGTGTATACCATAATGTAGTCTATAAAATGAGTTATATAAAAATTTACAGTATAAAATAGTATATCAATAAAAATTTTCTCTTTCTGGGAGGAGGAATTTATATGCCTTAATTAAAAATTATATAGAGACATAAGGTTGAGCAAATGCTGTTAGAAAATGTCACCAATAGACTTACTCAATGAAAAGTGGTCATAGACATTCAATTTGTAAAAATGTAATATTGAAGTCAGTGTGCACTGTTTCTGTGATTACAGCTGCTGCTGCTGCTTTTCACCCTGGTCTAGCTCTGAAAAGCCAGAAATTTAGCCCTTGAACCACCGTGGGTTCTTGTCCCACAAAGTTGTAGAAAGGAAGTTGTAGGCAGACTCTCAGATAAATAAGCTGAGAGAAGCAAATCTTTATTGAGAGAACAAAAAAGAAATTTATTTAGAGGAAAACTGTTGTTTTTCCTCTAAAGACTCCAAAGCAACACTGCCAAGGAGGAGCGAAAGTTATTTCTGTGCGCCTGTGTCTAGGGGATACTTAAACATTTTTTCCTCCATCTCCATTTTATCAACAAATCGCATCATCCTACTTTCTGATTGACAATCTCTCCCAGTGGCTAGACTCCTCCTGGCAGATGTGCACATTTTCCCAGCTCTTAGCTTAGAGTTTCTCCTTTTACCTCCCCTGTCCAAGGTCTTATTCTCTCAAGTTTTACTATCCTTGTTTATTTAGTCCTCCTGGACTTTCTCACCTCATCTCTGGAGTATGTTTTGGTTAGCACCTCTTAGAATTTACTGTCCTTATCGCAGAAGTCTCTTTAACTCTCCTGAGGTTCCCTGCCTGTACTGTCCCTGAAGCTGCCTACTTAACCCTACTTTACCCTTGGACTTAACAGCTGAAGTACAGTAAGAAAAATTTAATGAAACTCTTTAGCTTTATCCTTACAGACGTTGTTTTCTAATTTCAAATATATTGCATTTCTCTATGTTATATCTCAATAATTCAATTGTATACATATCATTTTATACAATTGCTTTTTAAATTAGCTCACAAGAAAGGAAAAGGAAAATGTAATTATACTCTTTTATAATTAGAAAGATAATTACATTTACTGTCTCTTTGTTACATTGTGTGGATTTAAGTTACTGTTTTCTTTTCAGCTTAAATAATTTCCTTTAAGACAGGTCTACTAAGCATGGATTCTCTGTTTTTTTATGCTATGGAATATTTTTTCTTAACTTTACAGTCATGCATCATTTGACTAAAGAGATAGATTCTGAGAAACAGGTCAGGAAGTGATTTTGTCATCATGTCAAGCGTCATAGATGGTGTATAGCCTATTACACACCTAGGCGATATGGTATTGCCTGGTGAGACTATCATTATTTATGTGGTCTGTTGTTGACTGCACTGTATAAATGTGATTTTTACAAGAAAGTTTTGCTGGTTTTAGGATTCTTGGTTGAGAATTATTTATCTTTTTCTTTTAGCACTTGGAATATATCATCCTACAGCATCCTCGTCTCCATTGCTTCTGAAAAGAAGTCAGCTGTTAATCTGATTGTGGTTCTTTTATACATGATCAGGTATTTTTCTCTCACTTCTTTAAATAGTTTTAAATTATGACTGAATATTTTGACTGTGAAGTGTCTAGATATGGATTTATGTTTTTATCCTACTTGGAGTTTGTTGATCTTCCAGTCTATGTATTCTAATATTTTTCATCAAATTTGAAAAGTTGTGCCCATCTCCTATAAGCAGAATCTCCGTGATGTGGAACTGAATTTGGAGTAGGGTAGGATAGAGAAGTCACTCTTCACCAGTTTTCTCTCATATCTTCCCTATAGAGAAGGATTTATAAAGGTTGGTGAGGGTGGCAAGAGCTGGTGCTGCCATTTGACTGCCTCTTCTGCCCCCACATAATCTTCTTGAGAATGGTGGCTGGGGGAGATTGAGGCTTTCAGTACTCCCTGGTAACCAAATCCACTCAGAAAAGCTCTTTCACTTCAGAGATCTGGGGGAAATTGGAATTGCCACTTAGCTGTTGAGCCTACTGAAATATTTCTTCTGCAGATGAGACCAGCATAGGATGCAATATCTAGCTCAAGTGACATGACATCCCAATAACACAATGATCTTTTTTAATGTACAGTGATGTATAATAAGTGTGATAATTTTCATATCCACATTTTTTAGAAGAACTGGGTGTAGGCTAGAGGTGCTGGGGTTGACAGAATTCACCAGAGACATAATGGGAGCAGAATAGTCCGATCTTCCGAAGTACACTGCTGAGGGGAGCAGTGGGCAAGACAGGAGAGGTCTGTTGCATCATGTGTCTTAGCTCCCTGGCTGGGGATCAAACTCAGGCTGTTGCAGTGATAGTGCTGAGACTTAACTCCCGAGGCCACCAGGGAGAGCTCACATTTTTAAAAAAAATAAATAATTTATTTTAAGTCATTTGGTCCTCTCCATGACTCTGAGTGATTGCCCTGCTAATTTGACCCTTTCTCACAGTATTCTGTAAGTCTCACTCTAAGAAAGATGATTTTTAATATTCACATTTATCATTTACATAATATCACATAAAGAAAATAAGCACTTGCCCAAGTGGATAGCTTTCAAACAGTGCATTTATTCCTTATATCTGTGTGTATAAAGACTTAGCCATGACTAGTGTGTTCTACAAAGTCCTAGTATTTTATATCTACCATCCTCTGAGCCTCAGGAAAAATAACATATTTTATAAATTAAATCTGTTATTCATACTACTCCAGCATATGGTCTTATCTACAAATGGAATACATATAAACTGCTTTCCTTTATTCTGAAGACTGATGAACAGATCGATTTAAATGGCATTAGTGTTATTTAAATACAACTTAATCATAATTAAAGTTATCCTCAGGATTATTTAAATAATTTGCAGTACAATATTTCTCAAAGCTTGATTTTCTCATGAGAATCATAATCACCTAGATGTTTATTACAATGTATAACTTCTGACCCTATCAAAAATTTGATAAATCAAATAATTCTGAGTATGTGAATACTAAAACATGAGAACAACTACCTTAGATGAATGTACTCTTAACCATTCATAATTATTTCTTTTAATTGATGGCTGCTAATGTTATATAGAATAATTACAAATGGTAAATAGGTGTCATAGATACATGAAACATACTTATTAACTGAATAGATACTAGGCACATTTAAAAACCTCAGCTGACACTCAATGAATTAAGTTGCACTATAAAATAAACAAAAAAATGAAAAACTATCTAACTTAAATGAAATGCCTACCATATACATAATTTTAGAAGGTCTAAGAAATAATCATTCCAGAAATAACTACTCTCACTTTGTATGAGTAGTCAGTGATTATTTTAGGATTGTTTAACAGAAATTAGTGTCAGCTTTTTTAATGGATGGATTTCTTTCTCAAACCCCAAATTTTATGTAAATTTTCTGTGTCAACAATCATTTGAAAATTTTCTCTCCCCTTTAGATAAAAGACCTTTACCCCTTCAACTCAAATCTTGTTGAAGGAGAAAAACAGGAAGGGGAGTATAATATGGCTGACCCTATCTCCATCCATATGGTGCTTTATTATTATTATTATTATTATTATTATTATTATTACTATTATTTCATCCCACTTTCTTCTACAACAGTTAGACCTTTATATATACCCTCTTTTTTTTCCTTGTCCACTTTCATAAGCCAAATGCAAAATAATGAAACTAGACTACAGTCTCATACTACACACAAAAATTAACTCAAAATGGATAAATGACTTGGACGTAAGACCTGAAGCCATAAAATCCATAGACGAAAACATGTGCAAAATACTCCATGATATAGGCTTCAGTGATATCTTTGTGGATTTTATTTCCAACAGCAAGAAAAACAAAAGAGAAAATAAACAATTGGATTATATCAAACAAAAAAAAATCTTCTGCCCAGTGAAAGAAACTATCACTAAAACAAAAGGGCACTCTACTGAATGGAAGATAATTTTGCACACCATACATCGAAGAAAGAGCTAATAGCCAAGATCTACAAAGAACTCAGCAGAAAGTAAACAAATGACCCAATCAAAAAATGGGCAGAGGAGCTACTAAGGCACTTCTCCAAAGAAGACATAAAGATGGCCAACAGACACATGAATAAATGCTCATCATCTTCAGGGAGGTGCAAATCATAATGACAGTGAGATATCTGTGGCAATGGCTCATATCAAAAACCAGAAAGAACAACTATTGGCAAAGATGTAGAGAAAAAGGAATCCTTGTATTCTGTAGATTGACCTGGCCTCTATGGAAAACAATATGGAGGTTTATCAAAATGTAAAAATAGATCTATATGATCCAGCAGTTCTACTCCCAGGTATCTAACTGAACAATACAAAAACACAAATTTGAAGGGTTATATGCACTCCTATACTTCAGCACTATTTACACTAGCCCAAACTTCGGAAACAACCTAATTGTCCAATGACAGATGATGGATTAAGAATATGTGATATAAATACACAATTGAATACTACTCAGTTATAAAAAAAAAGATAAACTCTAATCTCTTGCCATTATTACAACATGGATGGAACTGGAGGAGATTACACTGAGTGAAATAAGTAAACTAGAAAGACAAATCCTGGATAGTTTAACTTATATGTAGAAGAACAAGATGTCAGGTCAGATAAAACCAAACCAATAACAAACCCGAGAAATCTGTAGAAATGAGGCTTTCAGAAGAGGAGAGAGACGGAGGAGGGTAGAGTGGAATGGGGCACAATGCACTATGGTGGTGGACCATGAGTATTTTGGTGGTGGATGTGGTGTGGATCACCCAAAGGGTGTGATTCTATACGTCTAAATCATATACATGTTGTAAACCAATGTGCCTTAATAAAAAATATAAAGTGAAATATTTGAACTGAAAAGTAACTTTTGTTTTCTTTTTTCCTGGAGTACCTTCTAAAGAGTTTTAATTTGGAACCTTTAGAAGTCCACTAGTTTGTCAAAGGAATGAGAAAGTTTCTGAAGTTGATAAGAATTCGACAGTATGTACATATTGAAGACTGCTCATTTCAAGTATATTTTGAGAGCCAATCAACTACAATTCTGAGAGCCAGAGATCCTGGCATTGATGGAACTCAGGAAGGAAGAAGGAAATGAGAATCACTAGCTGAGAGAAACCTAACTTGCATCAAGATTAATAAGGGTTGAAAATAATAAGGGTTTAATTAATTAATGCCCTAAATAATTTGAATCTCAACTTAGAGTTTCTCATTATCAGCTCAGCACTCATTTAGAGGAGATGATCTAGAAACTGGTGGAAATGTCTACTAATAATGCCCATTGCTCCTCATGTGAGAATTGGAGTTATTTAGTGAACTGTAACCTAATTTCCTGTTACCAAACTTTTGCAAATTTCCCTTGGGTGGTTTCTCATTATTTCAGATGATTACCATTCTCATGGTACCTTGTTAAGTCTTTTTTTTTTTTCTGTAATAGCAAAGATGATCACTCTCAAGGCCAGTGTTACAGTGATCTTGAACACAGACTGTATTTTAGTAAACATTGTCACCTTCATACTTGGTCTCCAAAAGTACCTAACATAATGAAAGAAAAATCCCCTTTACCAATATCTCCTCAGGTTAAGAAACAAGTGACTTTTTCCCCCAATGTCCTGTTCTTCTCATTCAATTACTCACCTTTCATATTTATATAACTACCTCTTCAAAGGGTATCTAACCCAAAAAAACACTTTCTCCAACATCCCGAGAATAATTTATTTAAAATTTTTTTTATTACAGTAACAATGCATTATAATATATAATTTTCAGATATGCATCATTATAAGTCAATATCTATTTATAATACATTAAGTTCACCACTATCTTCTTTTTGAGTTTGGTGAAATTTTTTTTTTGTCTGTTTTCTTTATCATTTTAAAGAGTTAGCTCTTGGTATCCTTAATCTCTTGAATTACCTTTTTGATCCCTGTTTTATTTATTTGTGCTCTAATATTTATTGTCTCTTTCTAATGATTTATGGCTTTCATTTTCCTTTAGTTGTAAATTTGTCATTTGAATTTTTTTTTTTGCAGTAAGCCAATATTGCTAATAAGCTTCCCTACTAATATCTTTTTTGCAGCATCCCTAAGTTCTGAGAAGTCATGATTTTTTTTTCATTCCTCTTCAGGTATTTTTTGATTTCTCATTTGATCTCTTCACTAACCCAATAGTTATTCAGTAGATTGTTTAGTCACCACATATTTGTGGTTTCCACAATTTCCTCTTTTGGTTGACTTCTAGTTCTGTTACCTCTGTGATCACAAGGCACAGAATTGTATGGTGTGATTATTGTCACAGTGATGCTGAAAAAAAGGATTTGTTTGTTCACTTAAAGAACTAAATTAAAAAAGATACTTTGGGAAATTTTCCTTAAACTCCCTAGTTCATGTAGTACCTATGGAAATGGATTGCACATAGGAAAATGTAAATTTATCTTTGGAAAAATCACATGTACAGTTGAATGCTTGTACTCAACATCTATAAAAGTTTCAAGTAATTGTGAATAATGTGGGAAAAGATGTTACAAGTCCTAGTGTGTGTTACAGTTCTAGTGTGTCTATTTTTTCATCAAATATTGTAGAAATTATTCTGTTAAGAAGTATAAAGAAAAGCCTGCTACTTGATGCCTATATTTCCTAAATCTTACTAAGGTGTTCATAGTTTCCTGAGCTTCATATTCAGGTGAGGATGTTCATCCAATAAAGTCACTGATCCTTTATACCCATATAACAAACTTCTTAAAAATTATAATTAATTTATTTTTAATTGTAGTAATATTTGTATTCCTCCATCAGGCATTACTACCGTAGTACAACCACCACCAAATCACTCATAGTCCATCACCATAGTCCACTGTGCTTCCTTCACTCTTTGTTCTTACCCCTTCCCACCCCAGGTGCTTCAGTTCTGTAGTCAGCTATCACAGGTTAATTTTAAGCATGTCTTTATCTAATCTTAGTATACTTACTTTATATTCCACATATTAGTGACATCACATGGTATTTATCTTTCTCCTGACTTATTTCACTTTTAGCACCATCCGTGTTGCCACAGATAGCATGAGTTTATCTTTTTTGATCACTGAATAATATTCCATTGTATATATACAACATATCTTCTTGATCTGCTCATCTGTTTGGGGACACTTAAGTTGTTTTCCATTATAGTAAATAGTGCTGCAATAAACCTGGCGGTGCAAGTTTCAAACTAGCAGTTTTTTTTTTCTAATTTTTGGGGGGTAGATGCCTAGGAGTAGAATTACTCAGCTGAATGGCAGATCAATTTTTAATATTCTAAGATGCCTCAATACTGCTTTCCATAAGGGCTGGATCAGTTTGCATTCCCATCAGCAGTATAGGAGGGTTTCCTTTTCTCCTAGATTCTGGTCTTTTCAATATGGACCATTCTCATAGGTGTAAGATGGTATCTCACTGAAGTCAAGTTTTCCCTACACCATTTATTGAAGATATTATCCTTGTTCCTATGTATGTTCTTGGCTCCTTTGTCATAGATTAACTGCCCATGTATATGTAGATTTATTTCTTGACACTCA
This sequence comes from Scalopus aquaticus, assembly GCA_004024925.1. Lineage (NCBI taxonomy): Eukaryota > Metazoa > Chordata > Mammalia > Eulipotyphla > Talpidae > Scalopus > Scalopus aquaticus. Next base: position 12,983 of record PVIJ01006455.1, on the reverse strand, counting down.
ACTCTACTGCATTGGTTTATGTGACTGTTATTGTTTGTTCCAGTGCTAGGCTGTTTTAAGTATTATGACTTTATAATATAATTTGAAGTCTGGAAGTGTGATATCTCCATTCTCTAACTTTTTTATCAGGATTGATTTTGATACTCAGTGTCTTTTATTATTTCATTTGAATTTCAATTGTGTTTGCTCTACGAGCTCTTTTTTCCTAGAAAACAGATAGACTTTAAAAAAAATTATTGTTATTATTATTTATTTCTTTTATATAACTATGTATTCCCCATGGGTTTCCCACCACCAATTCACCTGTGAATGATCACCACAGTCCCCTGTGCTCCCCTCTCCACCATTCTGAGCCCCAATCCTCCCCCCTCACTGATTGTTGCTCTTTTATTTGGTTCCCCTATATTCCTGTTATAAGTGAGACCATTTGATATTTTTCTTTTTCCTTTTGGCCTATTTCGCTAAGCATGATCCCTTCTAGCTCTTTTATATAATGAATCAATGGAAATTAATATCCCTGCTTCTACTATTTTTTAAATCAAAACATAATATTAAAGTTGTCCTACAAGGATTTGATATTGTCAGATATTCACTATAGAGGATAGTTTGTACAGTTTTTTGTTGTTTGTTTTTTTTAAGATTATTTATGCATACAAGATCTGGGGTGTAGGCCAGAGGTGTGGGGTGGTGAGAGGATTCACCAGAGACAGAGTGGGGAACAGAACAGGCAGATCTACTGAAATATACTGCTGAGGGGAGCAGCAGGCGAGGCAGGAGGGGTCTGCTGCACCATGTGGGAAGCTCCCTGACCAAGGATTGAACTCGTGCTGCAGTGCCTACAGATAGCGTTACAGTACTGAGACTTAATTCATTGCACCACTGGGGAGGCCCATTTGTGCAGTTTAAAAGATTCTCATTTGTATCTCAAATTAGAAATGGGTGAAGGGAGATTTGACTAATATCTCGCTAGAATTAGTAAACAATTTCAAAGTCCTCTATTCTCAACATATTAAATATGATAAAATATTCAGATAGAGGTAACATTTCTACAGGGTATTCTTATTTTCACATTTTCTAATTTGTAGTGTAATATAACTCTAGTACCTATTAACATAGGAACACAATATCCTCAAAGTTGTATCCTTTACTCTCCAATGTTTCCCTCTCTGTCTCTTGCTGATATTTCCATGTAATGAGGTCCAGTTTCTGATAATCCCGGAAAACTCTATTTCCCAGCCCGAAACCATTCAATTTAGAACAATCATATATCTTTCTATTTCCTTGTTGAAAATCTGCAAGTAGATCTCAAGTCTCTTTTATTCTATTGCCTTTGACAAATGGAGATCCATTCATCTTGCTCACTTGTTTCATTTTTCTGACATTCATTGACATATCCCAAACAGGAGAAAACAGATATTTGTTAGGGTCTTTTCAGCATGGCAAGTGCAATTGTCCAAGCTATCAGGAATTTTCTCAACCAATAATAACCCAATCATTAAATTTTACCTAGCATTGTCAACAACTTATTTCTTTTTCATCCTACTTTCATCAGCTTCCAGAATAATTCCATGTGTCTAGGCAATCTTTAGTCATTCATTTTCTTGTGAAAAGCACAAACTTTCTTTCATTGCACCCCTGGAGTAAGAGCTTGCTAACACATTTACCATCACTATCTGTATTCTGTCTCCTATAATAAAATTATTTAAGGGTGTCAAGACTGAATAACTGTGCTTACCACTAAATTTATTATTGTTTGGAAGCATTTTTCATTTTAAAAAAATCTTCATTTCAAACAGCTCTACTATTTTATTTCTGCAAGGCTATTTCATTTACCAGTAGGTAAAAGAACAGGGCAGATAGATTTCAGGATAAACTTGCTAGATTTCTACATTAACAATGGTGTAAAATTATTTGAAATGACAAATATCTATTGAAGTTTATAGTAGTCAGGACATATAATTCCCTTGACTTAGGCTCATTGGATTCTCTGCCATTAAAATGTTATTCCCTTAATTGTACAGTCTAAATATTCAGGCTAACAAAAACTCAAGATTTATGGTAGTTAGTTATTGACAAGAAATCTCAATTATTTAGCAGTATTCTCTCATTTATATGGCCTTGCCTTCCTACCTTTTAGATAGTAATGGATAGTTGACCAGGTAAATGTATTATTGGGAAGGTCTGCACAAACTATCTTGACTTATCTTCTGTTTTATGTATTTTTCACATTTCTCCTAAGTCAGTCTATTTCTTTGTGTGTTTTTGATAAAATATCCATATTTTTTGTTTATTAATGTTTTATCTGCTATTAGTAACAAGCAATGTTTCTGGTCTTTTTCCCTGTTTGCCTTTGTTCATTAACCCATTTTGCTAAATTCTGGATGTTTAAAGCTATATCATTTAAATCCTGTCATTGAGATTTGTCCCCCATAATTTGCCTAAAAAATCCCTCTATTATCTGAAACCAAAGATAAAATGCAGCTATGAAGGCACCAACGTCACGAAAGATCCTCCCTACCTATGCTTCTGTATGAGGGTCATTGTAAGGTCATTATAGTAGATGAGAGGGTCACTTATAAGATCATTATAGTAGATTTCAAATGTTAAAGACAATCAAAGAGCACAGTATATTTATTCAAGTTTATTATCCAAGTTCACTAAATTTTAAGCAAGAACACTAAACAGGTAAAGAAGCAGCTGGCAGAGCAGCAGCATTGCAGAGGCCTTGGATACCCAGATGCAGCTTCCAAAGTCTGAGTCAACGAATTCAAACTGAAGTACTGATCACTCAGCACAGATGGTATAGAGTCTAGGAGCTCTCAGGTTGCTTATCATAAGACACCCAGATAGAAGTTCACTTCAACTCCTTATTTTAAGTGCAGCTGTTTTCCATAAAATACAGTCTACACAATCAACACTCTTGACATACAACATGCTTTACAACATTTTGGATTGACATTCAGTTCATACTAACTCCAAAAAGAACCTGATTAATCCTAAGTGGTTGTATATCTTGTGTTGACTTTGCAAGATTGTCTAAATGTTAATTCCTCAGGAGACCCTCAAATGCAGACAAAGACTACAGTTGAACTCTTAACTCTTTTCCCAATGTGATATAATAGCTGGGATTTACTGAAAATAATCCTATATGATTTTATAATCCCTGTGCAACTATAAAGATAGTAAAAATCATAACATATCTTTGTGTATACTCCAAATAAAACATGTTGTACCACACACACTAAGAAATAAATGAATATTTACATAAATAGCAAGAACTACTTAAGGGGTTACTTTAAAAAGACCATTTGTGAATTATAGAAAAAGGGTTTAACTTAAAAGAAAATAAAAATGTTAACAAAAACAGATTTAGTTCATAGTATTTGCAAAATGAGCTGCAAAGACTGAAATTATTGAAAATCACCTGCAAGTACAGATAGTTTTTAAAAGCAAATAAATGTGGTCATGTATGATATTTTTAAAGAAAGTTTATTATTGGTCACCATTTGCAACCAAACAAACAAGTTGACTTTTCTAATATCTTTATATGATAGATAAATTTATTGTAAAATAGATTTATTATATGCCTAAATTTGTAGATAATACCTTAAGTATTTTTGCTGAAACTATTCACTTGGCAAAGTGTTTTTAAAAGTACTGGAAAACAACATGTATTTTTTATTCTTCAACAACTTAACTTTAGTTTTCATTTTGTATGATAGTTTTTCTTAAATGAATATATTGTGGGTGGGAAGAGAGATCTACACATTGTTTTTCTAAGAGAGGAATTGAGTCATCCATCTATATACAATAATTCTAAAATGAATTTGAATATATTTTAAGTGATCACATCCCTGAATTGGAAGTTAATTAGTGGTAGAGAATTCACTGCCACATGTTTGCACTCAATCTTTATATATTAAACCATGTTCTTATCTCTGATCCACACTCTATGCCTCTGCCCACACAGCTCCTGCTAAAATTGATAGGCATAGTAAAGCAAGCACAAGGATGAGCTCTGAAATTGCTTTTTATTACACTGAAATATTCCTAAATGGATAAATTATTGAATTTCAATCTACATGCACTACGCTTGATAAAAATAGTATGTGCAATTAGAAATATGAGCTGCTAATTTTGATGCTCCATTCTTTAATTCATGCCAGCTTCCATTTTTCTTCCTAAGACTAACTATTTTTTAGAACATTTCACTTTTTTTCTGACTTTTATCATTAAACAGTACACTTCTTCTCAGGAATATATTCTGACAAGAAGCAGAATTTTAGTTTCATCACAACAAATGTTGGCAAGGATGTGGAGAAAAAGGAACACTCCTACACTGCTGGTGGGAATGCAAACTGGTCCAGCATCTATGGAAAATTGTATGGCGGTTTCTCAAACAACTAAAAATGGAGCTTCCATACAACCCAGGAATTCCACTCCTAGGAATATACCCAAAGGACACAAAAACAGTAATCCATAAGGGCACATACACACCTATGTTTATTGCAGCACTATTTACAATAGCTAAAATATGGAAACAACCCAAATGCCCAAAAATTGATGACTGGATCAAGAAGATGTGGTACATGTACACAGTGGAATACTACTCAACAGTCAAAAATGATAAACTAATGCAACTTGTAGCAACATGGATGGAGCTAGAAAGGATCATGCTCAGTGAAATAAGCCAGCAGTAAAAAGAAAAATATCAAAATATCAAATATCACTTATAGGAGGAACATAAGATAGTCAAACGAGAAATCAGAAGAAAATAGCACACAAATAAAAAACTAGCAGGCAACCACAATTAAGAGATACTCTGCAGGGGAGGGGGAAGGGGAGGGACCAAAATAGGGGAGAAAAGAGCACAAGGGACTATGGTGATGGTTCACGGGTGAATTGGTGGTGGGAAACTTATGGGGGATACATAGTAATGTAAAAGATATAAATTAAAGAAAATTAAATTAAAGAAAAAAAAGAATTTTAGTTTCATCAATCTACCAAAGTTACTGCAATGACAAAGATCTACAAAGCCTAATTGGCTCGTAATTCCACAGTGATAGTTTATGCTTATTCATAAAATGAATGACTAGCCCTATATGCCAGCCTCAGTTACAAATATTTCTCAGTAAAATTATCAATTACTACCTAGAATTTTGGAAGTTCCTGGAAAATAATTAATTTGCAAAAGCTAAATGTTCAGATAAAAATGTAGCACAGTGTTTCTAAATGAGTTAGATGGGGATGATGTTACCAAATTTACACTAGACCCATATCCAAATAAACATAATAGGAAGCTGGATTCCTTTGCAGAGATCTCAGAGAGCACCCTAAGAGCCTTCTGGGAAAATGACAGAGCTATGACTAAACAATTGGATTTGGAATTTTCTTTATCAGTAGAAGGTAAAGAAGAAACAGTTCGAAAACTGTATGGCAACTATTTATTTCTTCATTATTCTTCTCAAGGCACCTATAACCTCTTTGTTCCTCAGGCTGTAGATAAAAGGATTTAGCAAAGGTATTATTATTGTGTAAAATAAAGAATACATTTTGTCATGATCTTTAGCAGAACCTGAGCCAGGGCGCACATACATGAAGAAGAGAGTGCCGTAGAACAAGGAAACAGAGAGCAGATGGGCACTGCAAGTGGAGAAGGCTTTGCTTCTGCCCTTTTCCGACTTCTTTTTCAGGATGGCAAAGAGAACACAGGTGTAAGAGATCATGATGGTCATAAATGTTAAGACTTGAATAAAAGCCGAGAAGATAAAAACCAAAAGTGTATTAAGCGTAGGATCAGTGCAAGAAATTTTGAACAGTTGTAAAATTTCACAATAGAAGTAATGTATTATATTGGACTTGCAGAAAGTTAATCTAAATAACATACCCACATGAATCGCTGAATGCAAAAACCCAATGAAATATGAGACACCTATAAACTGAGTACAGAGTTTATGGGACATCACCACTGGATAAAGCAAAGGATTGCATATGGCTACATAGCGATCATAGGCCATCACCACCAAGAGGAAACATTCTGTGGTTGCACTGGAACCAAAAAAATAAAACTGGGCCATACAGTCTGAGAGAGATATCATATGATTTTTAGATAGAAAATTCATAAGCATCTTAGGGGTCACAGAGGAAGATGAACAAGCATCTGCAAGGGCTAAACTGCCAAGGAAGAAGTACATGGGGGTGTGAAGATGGGGGTCTTTCGAGATGAGATAAATCAGTCCAAGGTTGCCCACCATGGTGATGAGGTAAATGACCAAGAACGCCATGAACAGGGCCACGCGGAGCTCTGGATGATCTGTAAGTCCTGTGAGAACAAACTCAGTTACCTGTGTCTTATTTTCTTCTGCCATACCAGCCTGGTCAATGACTAAATGAAAGAATAAGAAGGGAAACAGTCACAAGATTATCATAAAACACTGGATTTTTTGTGTGACTAGCATATTTCTAAAGGATGCGTCTCAATTAGCGGCTCTTTACCTTCATTTTTCTACTTTTATATACATTCAAATATTTTCATAAAGAAAGTTTTAAAGTAGTAAATTTAATGCCAAAACTTTTCAATCTAATAGGGTTTTTTTGAACTGTGTATGCTCATCTTCAACTTCTTATGAATAAAAAAATTTCCTAATTTACCCAATAACAATCTAACAGAAACAGCTGAGTACCTTAGCAGATATTGGAAGATAAAATAAAGATATAATAATCAAACATTATGATAGTGGCATAAAAATTGACAAAAGGACCCATGCAATAGATGGAGAGCTTAGAAATAGATTACAATATATACAGGAATGTGGTGTAAGAATATGATATTTCAATTCAGTAGGAAAAGGCTGATTTATTTCATGAATTGTGCTGAAATGTGGCTGTCTGGAATTAAATAAGGTTAGTCTGCTGCCTCATGCCATAGTCTCTAAAAAATTTAGGAGAAAATGCTATAACATTGGGGTTAGATAAATCTTTATCCAAGGGAAGAAAGTATAAATTATATAATTTTAATGCATAGCAAAAAGTGTGTAACAGAGTTAAGGGTATATAATAGTTGGAAAATACATTTTACCAGTATATGTAGTTTTTAAATAATAAAAATAGGTAAGACAAAAAAATTTTGTTATGTCACAAAAAATATACAAAACAATAAGTAAAATAGTCTAAAAGAAGAATTGATAAAGGATAAAAACAAACAAGTTTACAGATGAATAAGTAAAACTGAGCAACAGAAAAATAATAGATACCCAAATTACTTCAGTTATAGATGGGGAGGGGGAGGAAGAGAATGCTCCTTTCTCATAGATTAGCAGAAATTAAAATGAACAAAAATATTCTCTGTGACTGAGGTGTGATGCACTCTCATGTTACTTGTGGAAATATGAATTGCAACAACCATTTTGAAAAGCAATTTGTATGATCTCATTTAATTAATAAAATAGATGTACCCTTTTATCGACTTTTTTCTTTTATATCCACTACAGGAATAAAGCATGCTACACAAAGATAAATATTGGAAGAATGTCCAATACATTATTGTCAAAGTAACCAAGACCAGATGCAAAAACAATGAGATGGTTAAATAAGACACAGTTTATTTGTATTATAGAATATAATTCAGTCACAAAAACAAGCTCTTCCACTTGAATTGGGTATCTTCACAATTTATAATTATCAGAGAAGAGTAAGATGCAGAGACATATAAATATTATGATCTCATTATTGTAAAACAAGCAATTAAGTTTTAAATCTCTTTTCTACACAGAGAAAAATGTGGGTAATAGAGACTAAATTTATAACTCTTTTTTATGGAATGGGAATAATGTTAAGAATGAAAGAAGTAGTGGAGGGAGAAAGAGGGATAAGTCAAAATCAGAGTTCCATAAGAATAGCAGCACTTGTGTTATGGCCCTTTTCACTTAAAATTGTACAGTTGACTTAAAGAGGTATGAAAGAATCATCTCCAACATGTAAATAATGGAGAAAAGACAAAGAACAATGAAATCCCATTGCCCTTTTTAGATGTTTTGACACTATAAATTCCAACATAAAATTAGGATAAAATCATCTTTAAAGTTTTGTACATAATTGTCAATCCAGTGCAGAAATAGCCTTCTGGGAAATTAATACATTATTTTGGATGTCATCAGTGGGAGCCAACTTTTTACTGTATAGTGTAGATATGATCTTCTCTTAAATTCTAGAATTACCTGTAATTGTATAAGGTGTGAATTCAAATAGAGTAATAGGTTTTTAGAATTTTCATATGATTTCAGTATTTCCTTATTACACTTATTCAACGTCTTTTATTTATCATTGTTGTAAATATAACATTCAATGTTTGCATGAAGACATGGATTTTTTTCATCATTTATAAATAATCTCTGAATGAACTCCAAAAAAGAGTTCTTCAGACTTACAGAATAAAAAAATTTATTATGAGAACATATTAGAAACTTTGGGTTTGTCTACTTTAAAAATATGAATAAAGGCTTGTTTTCTAAGAATCAATAATCAGCTTAAGGGATGTCCATGAACTAAATATTCTGGCTTCACTAAACATAGTTATAGAATGACTTTTAGAATTTTTATTTTTAAAATATATACCAATAGGGAGCCCTATTATGTGGATACAGACAAAAATATTAGCTGAAAACTGAGAATCTTAAGAGATTTTTTGCCCTGTTCCAACTTTCCTTATGACCTCAAATAACCAATTATTACTATTTCTTCGTAGTTTTATTTCCTGTAGTATATATTTAGCCAATGATAAATAAGTTTTCTGAATTTTTTTCTTGAGTTATATGATAGATTAGGAGTCTTTTGAAGTTACCTTGAGTAACTTTAGCCATTATTCTCATGTTTTTTCCATTATTAAAGAATTTATACTATACTCAACCACAAATTTAAATTAAAAATCTTACCTTCTGAACAATTAGAAATAAGTTAGATTTGAGCTTCAGAAATTATGTTTTAATTATGAAAACTTCACATCATTGTGTAAACTATTATGTATTTAATTTTTCTTATCAATAATTTTTCTACATTTCATTCATTCTCTTACTCAGTTAATTACTTAAAAACTTTGAAAAATACATGTTAAGACAGACATTTCCTTCTCTCTGTCCAGAATTTGGTTGATGATTTTAGAAAGAAAAAAAAATCCTATCTAGGATTTTAATTTCTTACTTAGATAATTTACCATGTAAACACACTACAAAGTACAATAGTGAAAAATTAAAACCTTTAAATTCTCACCCAGTTTCTGTAATACACTGGGAAACTGGAAATGTGCTCGTTTTCTTGAAATAACATAAAAAGTGCAGAAATGAAGTAGTGTTACTTGCACATTGATTTTCTTTGGGAACTCCAAACAGAGGGAGATAGCATTTGTTTCATCTATTTCTAGCCCCATTCTTTAAAAAATTTTGAAATTCCCTTAATGCTTTCAAAGGAATCCCAATAGGGTAAAGTCACAGTTTTTCTGCCGGGCATTGTGAACTAATTATCAGATCATCCCTACAAAGTTAGTTATAACAATTAAAAATGACATACTGTGTCCTCAGGGTTCATTGTAAGGGTGAGTTTATAAATTATCATTGAATAGTTTAGAATATACTTATTTTCTTTTCTCTTATTTCTCTTAATGATGCACTACCCAACTACCTACTTAACTCACACATTTCAAAACTCCAAAATTTACTTTAGAACCAAAATGTCCAATTAGAAATTCAAATTTTCACCTATTGCTCCTCTAAACCTAGTGGACCCTGTCTTAGTTAATAAAAAGCATTGATGCAAACCATAATCCAGAGACAAATCGAGGACTCTAAACTCCTCTCTTAGTTTCATGGTTTTTATCTGCTAAAGATACCTTGAATACAGCTCTCTATTTCCACATTTAGCCCTAAAGTCCAATATATATTCGTCTTTGCCTAAGTTAATTAAATAATCTAATAATAACTGCACTATCTGCTCTGCTAATGCAGTGATCCAGTACATTTCCACACTGACAATACACTGACTTTTAAAAATCGCACACCATTTCACCACCATCCCAAACACACACACTTTCCCCACTTAAAATTTATAAATATTTTTTTATTGTACAAAGAATAACAACAAAAATCCTTAAGTCTAAATGCCCAAACCCCTATATTGAGAACTAATTAATAGTTCCACTAATTAACTGTGCAAAATTGAGGAGGTATTTTTTTTTGCAATATATATGAATATTGTTTACAATAGCACTAACTGAACTTGCAGATAATCCTCCACATCTTAGTGGATTGACATAATGGAAGTGTAATTCTCCTTCATTAATATAAAACACATGCTCCTAATTGAGAAACTATTCTATTCCAATTGATGAGTCAGAGTTCTACATGCTTATCTTATTACTCAAGCATTTTCCACATATGGCTTCCTTCACTGTGTTCTCATGTGGATCAAACTGGAAGGGGAAATTATTTATTTATTTATTTTTAATTTAATTTAAAATTTTTTTATTGTTATTTATCTTTTACATTTTGTATTCCGCTTGGGTGACCCACCACCAATTCTCCCATGACCCATCACCGTAGTCCCTTGTGCCCCTTTCTACCCCCTTTTGAGCCCTTATCCTCCCCCTCCCTCACTGAGTGTCTCTCTCTTGTTTGGTTCCCCTATATTCCTGTTACAAGTGAAACTATTTGATATTTTTCTCTTTCTTTCTGACTTATTTCACAGAGCATGATCCCTTCTAGTTCCATCCATGTTGCTGCAAATTGCATGTGTTTTATCATTTTTGAATGCTGAATAGTATTCCATTGTGTATATGTACCACATCTTCTTGATTCAATCATCTATTTTTGGGCATCTGGGTTGTTTCCATACCTTTGCTATTGTGAACAGTGCTGCAGTAAACATTCGGGTGCATGTATCCTTTTGGATTATGGTTTTTGTGTCCTTTGGGTAGATTCCCAGGAGTGGTATTGTCGGGTCATATGGAAGCTCCATTTTTAGCATTTTGAGGAATCACCATACAGCTTTCCAAGAGGTTGGACCAGTTTGCATTCCCCCCAGCAGTGTAGAAGGGTTCCTATTTCTCCACATCCTCACCAGCATGTTGTTGCCTATATTTTTTATGTGCGCCATTCTCACTGGTGTGAGGTGGTATCTCATTGTGGTTTTGATTTGCATTTCCCTTATTATGAGTTATGTTGAACATTTTTTCATATACCTGTTGACCATTTGCTTTTCTTCTTTGGAGAAGTGTCTTTTAAGCTCTTCTGCCCATTTTTTGACTGGATTGTTGAGTTTGTTTTTGTTGAGTTGTGTGAGCTCCTTGTAGATTTTTGTTATTAGTCCTTTGTTGTATTGTGTGTGAAAATCTTCTCCCAATTGGTAGCATGTCTGTTTGTTTTGGTTAATGTCTCTTTTGCTGTACAGAAGCTTTTTATTTTGATGTAATCTCAGTTGTTTATCTTGTCCTTCACTTCTGGAAGGGGAAAATTAATAGGGGATCTGAATGTGAGGTTCTTATAAACCAAAACTATATATTCAATCATATGACTACAGTCAACAGTAGTTGACTCTACACCTGAAAAGGGAGGCTCTGTGTCTAGGAAAAAAAGAAAATGGATTTGGTGATCAGCTAACAGTTCCTTTTACTTGTACTTCTGATTATCATTTATCTGTTTAATCCTTCCTCCAACGTGGAACAAACACTCAGCCTCTCCCCAAGTGAGTCAAACCCAATCCCCATTTAGTACCTATGACCCAAAAGCTAGGATCTCCAAGTGATACTCTATTCTCTCCACCAAATCCATACATGACTGTTATTTAATTCTCTTTCTGATAGACACTATTAGTGTATAATGACTTACCACAAAACATTATGTATCCCAAGAATTTTTTTTAAAGAAACACTATTTGCTACATATTATAATTAAACACTATCCTTGTATATCTTTTATAGATTGTATCTGTTATCCTATGAAGCATGTGAATTTCACAAAGGTATTCAAGTACTTGTCTGGTCCAGTTAACAGGATGTCATTAATAAAATTAACCAGTCTATTTTTCTAGAACATGTCCAAAAAAATTACATTTCCTTCAGACACAGAGCAGAATAATTACATGACCCTAGGGCAAGGCCATTAGTTACATTGTTATCAATCCCATGGGAATGTAAAAATGCTCTGTTTCTCATTCATGATCTGTATTTGAAAGAAAACATTTTCCAAATCAAAAATCATGTATCTCATACTAGATATGGGTCAGTGGGCAAGGTAAGATAGCATTTCTGGCAAAACAGCAATAAACAATACAATATGGCACTGTTTATGGTTGCTTCCATTGTCAACCATGACCTATATGGTTATTAAAGAGAGTAGGATGGAAAAATAAATTAGAAAGCAATAGGGATCACCATCATTGCAGGCTTTGAGTTCCTGAAAATGGCACTACTTGCACCAAAAGGACTTGATATACTTTTCTAGATGCAAGCCATTCCAGTGAATGAAACTGGAAGATCCCACTTCTTATGGGGAAATCCTAAAAGACTAATTGGACAGAGCTGCTTGTTCTAAAGGATCTTATTCTTTTTTTTAAATTATATATATTACATCATTCTTCCTTTTTGTACAATGCATGCTTTCTCCTCTCAGGTGGAGTCCCTGTAAAATTCCCACCACCAGTTCACCCCAGCACCATCACCATAGTCCCTTGTGTTCTCCCCTCCCCTGTTTTGATCCCTTTCCCCACTTCCCCCTGCAGAGTGTCTCTGGTTAATAGTTGCCTATTAATTTTGTTTTTTAATTTATTGTAATTATTTTTTTTCCTGATCCCTTATTTGGTTCCCCTACATTTAAAGAAGCTTATTCTTTTTTTTTTAATATGTATTTTTATTGTTATTTATGTCTTTTACATTTTGTATTCCCCTTGGGTAACCCACCACCAATTCACCCGTGATCCATCTCCATGGTCCCTTGTGT